>QJPP01006968.1:600000-834392 GCA_003996215.1 Jaltomata sinuosa | reverse complement strand
AGCTTGTTCCTCTCATCTCAATCTTTGATTAGAAACTGACAGAGTTGGATTTGGTATCCCGTAGCTCCAGTTTTGCATCCGTGAACAGTAGCTGCGTTTTTCGGTGCTTTTGCTCCTTTTATTCTCTTGTTTTTTGGTGTTGTGATTTATGTAGTGTTGCTCGTTTGTTGGCACTTCTTTGGTGGCCATTTTGGAGAACATTATTGTAACTCTTGGTGATTATAGTGGAGGTTTTGGTCCCGTGGTTTTTTACTCTTCACACCGAAGGGGTTTTCCACGTAAATCTTGGTGTCTCGTGTGATTGATTTATTTTGTCTTGTCGTATTTCTTTTGGTTGATATACTTGCTGCCTTATTACCATTGTGCTTGGTTTGTTTGTCTTCTCTTGGTTCAAATTGAAAGGGAAAGTTTAGACTTGGATATTCTTCCGCTGCTACCCTGTTGTGCATTCTTTGTTAGTGCCTTGCCTTTCCCAACAAAGTGGTATCAGAGCATTGGTTGTTGTTGATAGTCAATTTGAATGATGGAGGCAAATATGGGCAAGATGGTGTGTTTGAATGGTAGTAATTATCATACTTGGAAAGGCAAGATGAAAGATCTTCTATTTGTCAAGAAGATGCACTTACCTGTGTTTGCTTCTAACAAACCTGAATCTATGAATGATGAGGATTGGGAATTTGAGCATCTGCAGGTTTGTGGCTATATCAGACAATGGGTTGAAGATAATGTTAGAAATCATATTGTGAATGAGACACATGTCAGAAGTTTGTGGGATAAGCTTGAGACACTTTATGCTTCGAAGACTGGCAACAACAAGTTGTTCCTGCTGAAGCAATTGATAAATATCAGGTACAAAGAGGGTAGTCCTATTTCTGATCATATAAATGATTTTCAGGGTGTCCTTGACCAGCTGTCCGGAATGGGTGTAAAGTTTGATGAAGAAATTCAGGGACTTTGGCTTCTCAATACTCTGCCAGACTCTTGGGAGACTCTTCGAGTTTCTTTGACTAATTCTGCTCCCAGTGGTATTGTAACTATGGAATATGCTAAGAGTGGTGTCTTGAATGAAGAGATGAGAAGAAGATCACAGGCCTCATCTTCTTCAGCTTCACACTCCGATGTTTTGGTTACCGAAGATAGGGGGAGAAATAAGTTCAGAGGTCAGAATGATAGAGGTACAAGTAGAAGCAAGTCAAAGTCCAGATACAAGAATGTTACATGTGACTATTACCACAAGAATGGACATATCATGAAATATTGTCACAAGCACAAGAGAGATATGAGACGACAAAAGAAAGAAGGCGATAATGAGAATCGTGTTGCTGTTGTTGCTAATGATGATCTTCTTGTTGCTTGTGGTGAGAATGCCATTAATCTTGTTCGTGATGAGTCTAGCTGGTTTGTGGATTCTGGTGCTACTTCTCATGTCACGCCCAAGAAAGAATTATTTTCTTCTTATACTCCAGGTAATTTTGGGGTGTTGAAGATGGGTAATAATGATGAAGTTGAAGTTCTTGGCATTGGAACAGTTTGCTTAGAAAGTAACAATGGTTCGAGATTAGTTCTCAACAATGTCAAGCATGCTCCAGATGTTCGCCTGAATTTGATCTCTGTGGGGAACCTTGATGATGAGGGCTATGTTAACACCCTTGGTGCTGGCCAGTGGAAGCTTACTAGAGGTTCAATGGTTGTGGCTCGTGGTGACAAGTTATCTAACTTGTACGTATTTCAGGGCTCCATCTCTAGAGACTTAGTAAACTTGGTGGAGAATGATACTTCATCAGAATTATGGCATAGAAGGCTAAGTCATATGAGTGAGAAGGGGATTGACAATTTGGCTAAGAAAAATTTACTTTCTGGAGTGAAACAAGCAAAGTTGAAGAAATGTGTCCATTGCTTAGCCGGTAAACAGAAAAGAGTTTCCTTTCAGAGTCATCCGCCTTCAAGAAAGCTTGATTTGCTGGAGTTGGTACATTCTGATTTGTGTGGTCCTTTTAAGGTAAGGTCTCATGGCGATGCACTTTACTTTGTGACTTTTATTGATGATCATTCTCGCAAACTCTGGGTATTTCCTTTGAAGTCCAAGGATCAGGTACTTGATGTGTTCAAGGGTTTTCAGGCCTGGGTTGAGAGACAGACAGGGAAGAAATTGAAATGCATCCGCTCAGATAATGGTGGTGAGTATATTGGTCCTTTTGATAAATATTGCAGAGAGAAGGGTATTCGGCATCAGAAAACTCCTCCAAAGACTCCTCAGTTAAATGGTTTAGCAGAGAGGATGAACAAAACTCTAGTTGAGAGAGTTAGATGTATGCTTTCAGATGCTAAGCTGCCAGATTCCTTTTGGGCAGAAGCACTTAATACTGCTGCTTATGTTATCAATTTATCTCCTGCTGTTGCTTTGAATAGTGATGTCCCTGACAGAGTTTGGTCTGGTAAGAATGTTTCTTATGATCATCTTAGAGTCTTTGGGTGTAAAGCTTTTGTTCATGTTCCTAAGGATGAAAGGTCAAAGCTGGATGTTAAAACTAGACAGTGTATCTTTATTGGTTATGGTCAAGATGAATTTGGCTATCGTTTCTATGATCCAGTTGAGAAGAAACTTGTTAGAAGCCGTGATGTTGTGTTTTTTGAAGACCAAACAATTGAAGATTTTGACAAAACTGAGAAGGTTGATTCTCAGAGTAGTGAGAGCCTAGTTGATATTGATCCAGTTCCTTTGACTACTGCACCTGAAGAAAATCTTCATATTAATGAAAATCAAGTTGATAATGAAGATGATGATCATGTTCAGAATGACCAGGATGTTGTTGATGCTCCAGTGCAAGAGGATGTGGTTGGCCAGCAACCAGCTGCTATTGATGCTCCAGAGAGTTCTCTCAGAAGATCTACTAGAGAGAAACTACCTTCATCTCGTTATTCTCCCAATGAGTATGTACTCTTGACTGATGGGGAGAACCTGAGAGTCTTGATGAAGCCATGGATAGTGAAGAAAAAGAAAGATGGTTTGATGCTATGGAAGATGAGATTAAATCCTTACATGATAATCATACTTTTGATTTGGTTAAGTTACCTAAAGACAGAAAAGCTTTAAAAAACAGGTGGGTTTTCAGGGTGAAACATGAAGATGGCAATCCAGTTCCACGGTATAAAGCTAGATTAGTTGTGAAGGGTTTTAACCAGAAAAAGGGAGTTGATTTTGATGAGATATTCTCTCCAGTTGTGAAGATGTCATCCATTCGTGTTGTTCTAGGCTTAGCTGCAAGTCTAGATTTAGAGATTGAACAAATGGATGTTAAAACTGCTTTTCTCCATGGTGACTTAGATGAAGAAATTTATATGGAACAGCCGGAAGGTTTTGAAGTCAAGGGAAAAGAGAATTATGTTTGCAAATTGAAGAAGAGCTTGTATGGCTTGAAACAAGCTCCTAGACAGTGGTACATGAAGTTTGGTTCTTTTATGAGTCAGCAGGGCTTCAAGAAGACTTCTTCAGATCATTGTGTTTTTGTGCAAAAATTCTCTGATGGTGACTTTATTATTGTGTTGCTTTATGTTGATGACATGCTTTTTGTTGGTTATAATGCTTGCAGGATTCAAAAGTTGAAGCAAGAGTTGAGTAAGTCTTTTGCTATGAAAGACTTAGGACCAGCAAGGCAGATTCTTGGCATGCAGATTGTCCGTGACAGAAAGGCCAAGAAGTTGTGGTTATCACAGGAGAAGTACATTCAGAAAGTACTTCGAAGGTTCAACATGAATAATGTTAAGGTTGTCAGTACACCTTTAGCTATGCACTTCAAGTTGAGCACGAAAGAGTGTCCTTCCAGTGATGATGAGAAGGAAGATATGAAGAAAGTTCCTTATGCTTCAGCTGTTGGTAGTTTAATGTATGCAATGATTTGTACAAGACCAGATATTGCTCATGCTGTTGGTATTGTTAGCCGTTTTCTTTCTAATCCGGGAAGAGAACATTGGAATGCTGTGAAGTGGATCATGAGATATCTTTGTGGCACTTCTAGTCTGAGTTTGTGTTTTGGTACAGGGAAGCCTATTCTTTATGGTTATACTGATTCAGACATGGCTGGTGATGTTGATACTCGCAAGTCTACTTCAGGGTACTTGGTTACTTTTGCAGGGGGAGCTGTGTCTTGGCAATCTAGGTTGCAAAAATGTGTTGCTCTATCTACTACAGAAGCTGAGCTTATTGCTGCCGTTGAAGCTTGTAAAGAGCTGCTCTGGATGAAGAGATTCTTGGGGGAACTTGGTTGCGCTCAAGAGAGGTATGTGCTTTATTGCGACAGTCAAAGTGCTATACATCTTGGCAAGAATTCTACATTCCATGGTCGGTCTAAACACATTGATGTGAGATACCATTGGATTCGAGATGTGTTGGATTCTAAGTTGCTTGAACTTGAGAAGATTCATACGGATGATAATGGTTCCGATATGATGACTAAAGCTTTTCCAAGATGGAAATTTGAAGATTGTTGCATGATCGCCGGGATGGCGGTCTCCTCCACATAGTCGTGAGGGGGAGAATTGTTGGGGTTATGGGTCTTTTTCCCTTCCTATGTGGATAAATAAAGCTCAATTTGGACCAACCCACTTTTTGCCCATAGGCCCAATTCTATGGGGCATATATATAGACCTTTTTTAGGTCTTATTTCATAATCCACATAATATTTTTCAGCAGCCACACATAGAGAGAAAGAGCAGATTTTCGCACCCAATTTCAGCCCTAAATTGCCAACTTCAAATTGCGATTCCCGCTTCGTTTCTTATCCGATTGATCTGATTTTTGGACAGCTTGTTCCTCTCATCTCAATCTTTGATTAGAAACTGACAGAGTTGGATTTGGTATCCCGTAGCTCCAGTTTTGCATCCGTGAACAGTAGCTGCGTTTTTCGGTGCTTTTGCTCCTTTTATTCTCTTGTTTTTGGTGTTGTGATTTATGTAGTGTTGCTCGTTTGTTGGCACTTCTTTGGTGGCCATTTGGAGAACATTATTGTAACTCTTGGTGATTATAGTGGAGGTTTTGGTCCCGTGGTTTTTACTCTTCACACCGAAGGGGTTTTCCACGTAAATCTTGGTGTCTCGTGTGATTGGTTTATTTTGTCTTGTCGTATTTCTTTTGGTTGATATACTTGCTGCCTTATTACCATTGTGCTTGGTTTGTTTGTCTTCTCTTGGTTCAAATTGAAAGGGAAAGTTTAGACTTGGGTATTCTTCCGCTGCTACCCTGTTGTGCATTCTTTGTTAGTGCCTTGCCTTTCCCAACAATTTCTGCCACTCCCTTCTATACTGTTGTCATGTTTATGAATTATGAATCATAATTCATGATGCATGTGCTAGTTATTATGTGTTGAAGATAGATAGACAACTAGTTGTTTCTCAATAAGAACACCAGATGTAACATCCAAAAAGAAACTATCAAGATTCATGAACATGTAGAATCAGTAACAAATACTGACCAAATGATCCCTATATTATAATGATAAACCAAAGCATAATTTGTTTAAAAGAGAACAAAGAAAACTAGAGAATGCCAATGGTGAAAACTATATAGGTTTAGGCAGAGCCTTTGAGCTTCTTAGTGATGGTAGCAATGTATTTCCCCTGGTGAAATGCTTGCTCCAATTCAAGCTCTGTAGGCTGTCTGGAGCCATCACCAGCAAAAGTTCCAGCACCATATGGACTTCCACCTTTTATTTTCTCCATCTCGAACATCCCTGCTCCGAATGTGTAGCCAATTGGAACAAAAATCATTCCATGATGAACAAGCTGTGTGATTGCTGTCAACCTGCCAAATATATAATCACATTGAGAAAATATGAAAACTCATCGAGGAGAATTGTGTCACAGTAATGTATTGAATTGTGTTTCACCAAGATGCTCTAAACAATGCTTTTTTCTTAATCATATGATTTGCTACAGTAATGTGTTTATTTGTTCACTTCTTTAAATGCCGACAGAACTGATGGAAACTCCTGTAGTGCATTTGTCACACCCCTTAGCGAAGAATTCATATAAAATACACAAATTTGAAACGATTGATTGAGAGAGAAGTAAAGGACTAACGCGGTAGTTTCTTGGCCACCTCCTTGAGAACCAGTACTATAGAAAATGCCTGCAGGTTTGCCTGCTAGTTGCTGAGCTTGCCAAAGACCGCCAGTTGCATCAAGAAAGGCCTTAAATTGTGCAGGCATCATCCCAAATCTTGTTGGAAAACCAAATATAAAGCCATCAGCTTCAACGAGATCACTTGGTTCAATGATCGGTGCATCGCCTTTCTGAGGTGCACTCATCTTTGCAAGAATCTCTTCTGAGAGAATTTCCGGCACCTGCTCCAAGATTAATGACAGAAACGAACTTAAGTTATATATACTGATAATGTAAGTTCTCTTGTTACGCTTATTATAAAGTGATTTATTGTTAAACGTCATCTTAATCTGATGGTGTAAAAAATTTGTACCTGCCATAACTTAGCTTCAACTCCTTCAACAGATGCAGCACCTTTCTTTATCTCTTGTGCCAGCTTCTCAACATGTCCATACATTGAATAGTAACTGAAATTTTTTAATGTTCATTAGTTTTATAATATTTCAAGATGAAAAAAGTTAAATGTACAAGGCCACAACTTTGACTTTTAATGTTATACAAATTGAATCCAATCCAGAGAGCAATCAATTATCATAAATCATCAATCAAGAGATTATTCTATACTGTTTAAGGCATCTATAATACAGCTCTTGACAGAACAATAAGGATTTACAAAATTAACACAAATTCTTTAATTTTTTTTTGTGTAACCGTCTCGTTTCTGGTGCCCACTAGCCTAACTAATACAAAAATGAAGCAGATCAACAACAACATACCCAGTGTAATCTCACAAGTAGAGTCTAGGGGGTTAGTGAGTACACAGACCTTTCCACTACCTTGGGAGGTAGAGAGGCTGTTTCCGATATGCCCTCGACTCAAGACAAATGAAGCAGATCAAAGAAACAAAAAATGAATAAAACTCATACTTCCTTTCCACTCTGAAATTCAAATAGAAAACTTAAAAATTGAAACACTGATTTTGCAGAAAACAGAGAATAAAAAGTGACACACACACATAGAGATAATATACATATGAAGAAACTGAAACAGTAAAAAAGAATACATACACAATGTAGACTTTGGTTGCCATTTCAGAAACTTGTTTTTTTCTTCTTCTTGTTGTTGTATGTATATTTTCATGAAAGGGGTAATGCAACTCTACTTATATAGTGAGAGCCAATGGCCATATTTGACCATTTCATTCAAAAAGACTTCTCAGATATTATCTAGAATTAATTAAGGGTAATTACATTTATTTGAAAATTACTAATTACTTATCCTAAATAGGTTGCTGATGTCATGCTAAAATCATCATTGACGTAATAATTTACTTCTTTCATATTTTAAAAAGAGAAAGGATTAAGGTTTGGGGGTAAATAAAGAAACATAAAGAAAAAATGATACACCAAAGGATAAATCATAAATCCCAAAATATGCCATAATTTTTTCGATTTTCTTTCCAACTAATGAAGATTTATTTCTATCTAATGTTTCTGCTGATTTTTTTAAGGAAAAAAATAAATGTTATACTATATCAGGTTAATAGCTTGTTTGGATGGTTGTCACGTAACATTTCATATATAATGTATCGTAGTATATTATATTGCATTATATTGTATTGCAGTATTGAGATTTTGGAAACAACCTCTCTACCTCGTAGAAGTAGAGATAAGATCTGCGTACAATCTACCCTCTCCAGACCCCACTTGTGGAATTACACTGGATGTTGTTCATAACGAAACTCTTGCTAAGGAAAAATGGATGGAGTTGAAATTTACTACGGTTGGTGAGAGCAATGTGAAGATAATAAATGAATAACTAACAAAATTGGTTATGTAAAATCGTAATTAATTATATATTTCCATATCAGGAGAGACGTGACACACTCATGCATGTATACAAATTTGAACAAAGACTTCTCATATCTAACTTCATATACATCATCATGACGTGTTATTTACATCACTACGTTGCATTCTTATTTCTCTTTAATAAATAAGTAACAATTAATTAATAGAACTTGATTTTGATTATGCAAATAATTTCTATTGATTTGGATAAGTGAATATATATTTGATATTCTACCACATTGCATCAAAAAATTCATGTTCAAGATATCGACCCGATATATGATCTCTCTATATATATGTCGATATATACTCGAGAAACTGACTCTTCAGAGGAAAAAGAATTTAAAGGAGGTATTACTTACTCCTAGAAAAATGTGCAACCAATCCTTTCCTTTCCGCTTTTTCCTTGAGAGGAGAAGGTAGGAAGTCTTTGTTTCTGCATTCGTTCCATATCGATATTCATTGTTAAGATTTTTGTGAAATCGAATGATAACTGAATCATTCTCTAATACTATCGACCAAGTCGTACATGGATGAATTCTTTGTGAAATGTCATGAAACTTTGGTGTCAAATTTGTCAAAATTATGCAATGAATTTTCTATTTATCATCTTATTTCTTAGTTATAGTGAACGGACTATTACAAACAGTATTCCTAACAACATCTTTCTTGTTTTATTAATTCCCTGTATCTTTTCGACAGACATTGTGCATCAGCAAGCGGATGTGATGTGCCGTGAAATTACAGCACATTCTATACCATTTGCATACGTTTTTCGTGTCCTTGGTGCATATTTTATGTCATTACGCGACTTGGAAAAGAAAAGGCAAAGAGTGAACGGCTCTCCTCTCTCGTTCTCTCTAGGAGAATGGCAACTTAGAAGCCATCCATGGCTGCCGTTGCCTCTCCCCGGCTTCAAGCTGTGGGAAATTAAATCCTAACACTACATATGCATCATTACTTCACACCACACCATCTACCACTACACCAAAAAAGATATTTAGCTGCAATTAGTTAACATCAATAGCTTACCGCTAAATTATGTTTTTAACACTCTTTGTAAATGCCCCTAAAGCCTATAACAAACATTGGATCCAATGGCAATTAACTAATGCCGGTAAAAGCTTTAGCTCTCTTTGTTTAAATGCATATTTGTTGCCGCTAAAAGCCTTTGTTGTTGTAGTGTACGTTTACTGCATCTTGAAATATAACACTAAAACCGATCACCTTCGTCAATGGAGAGCTATACAATCACATGGACTTCATCTGAATTTGATAAATTCACATTTCAGGAGGGTTTACAATTTGCGTTGATTGCAAAGTTCTCTTACGGGATGCCAGACATGATGGAATTACATAAACTGATTCCATCACAGTTGAATATCAAAGGTGAGTAGTGCAATAAAGGATTACTTGCTTATCGGCATGCACTACTTCGTTTTACTTTAGAGCAAGATTTCGTGGAGATTTATTCCAAGTTTGGTAGCCATTCATTAATTTCTGTGAAGATATGACACCTGAGCGTAACTCAACTCCAAAAGCTAGCTCATGAGGGGAGGATTGCCCAAGACCATATAAGGAGACCAAGGACCCTTTAACCCACTGATGGTGAGAACTTGAATTTTAGAATTTAAAGGTGGACGTCATGGTTTAATCAAAACGAAGAGACATCTATGTTAGCACTTTCTTGGATTTCCTTCCCTGGTTTATCACAGAATTTGTTTGCAGCAGAGTCACTTTACTCTATGGCGAGTGCCATTGGTCGCCCAATTGGCGTTGACAAGGCCACGACTGGTAAAACTCGTCCAAGTATTGCAAGAGTGAAGGTTGAAGTTGATTTATTCAAAGAACACCCACAACAAACAGGGATTGCTTGTTTTGATGAGAATACTGAAAAAAACTCGATTTGTTTTGCAAAAATTTAGATATGATTATCTTCCAAAATATTGTCAATGTTGTGAACATCAAGGTCATGAGGATGTTGTTTGTTGAATTAATCAGGAGGAATTGTAGCAAGAAGATGTTATTGATGAACAGAAAATTTAAGGAGAGAAACATCAAAAAAACCTCAGAGATCCCTTGAATGCTAAACAACGTGGTCTAAAAGTTGGCGCGACAACTTGTTCTACTGATGTGGAGGTTGTAGATAATGGTGTTGCTGCTGTTAGGAATAATAAAAACACACAATCTGGTGGTGATAAAGAAAATTTATCTATTGATGGAGCTGTTATACAGGGTCAAAAAAATTCTGAACATTTTCGGAAACTAGTTATACTAAGTGGGAAGATCTCAAGTCTAATATTGAATTACCATATTATTCGCCAAAAGTTGATGGACTTTCTAACCCTTTAAAAGAAGGTTAAACTACCAAAAGAGACATACCTCCTTACCATATTTACTAACTCTCCCACTACTTTATTTTAATTACTTAATATACCACATGTAAACAGCTTGATACATCGCTCCAGGTCATGATACATCACCCCGATGTATCAAAGCTAATTATCCAGAGATGAGGCGATGTATCACGCCTTGTGGCGATGTATCAGAGCAAAGTGAGGTGGGAAAAAGAGTAATTAGCTCCCAAAGATGTGTGTTTTATGTAAGTTACCCTTAAAAGAATATACCAACTATATATTCTACATTAGTATTGCGGAGCCGAAATAAGACTTGAAATCAGAGGCGGAATCACCATTTGAAGTTTATGAGTTCTAAATTCTAAGTTAATAATCTGTGCATATTCAAATGGATTTTCAAGACAAATACAAGGTTTGAACCAAAGCCGACCCATAGCCGATAGTCTAGCTCCGCCCCTGCTTGAAACTGTTGCATTACTTGGTCCATGTTTCTGCAAAAAAAGGCAGATAAATAAATCATCTACCAACTATTACACTCATTGTTACATTATTTATCGATGGAATATCTGCATCTTCATGTCTACTACTAATTAAAGTATAATTTGGTTCACTAGGCAAAGGCAACTTTATATTGCTAGTCTCTAATATTTTCATGATTGAAGGCATGTCTGGTCTGTTTTCTGCAGAATTTTGCACACAAAGCAGTGCTAAGTGTATGCATCTCAATGCTTCATCATGTTGACACTCGTCCCAAATAGAGCGGTCCACTAGATCCATCGGTCTACCTCCGTCCCATTTCTCCCATGCCTGAAACATTTCGTTCTTATAGTTTATAACAGTAGTATATTCTCTACAAGACATAAAACTTTTAACTTCACAACTGAAATTGTAATGTAGTATGTTAATGAGAAATTGATAGGACATACATAACCAATAATGCCGAAGTGCTCCTCTGAGCGAAACTTTGTGTTCCTCTGCCCAGATATGATCTCGAGCAAAAGTACACCAAAGCTGTAGACATCAGATTTTCCGGAGAATTGGCCTTTCATTGCATACTCGGGAGCCATATATCCGCTAATTTAACGAAGATATCAAATGAAATGAAGTTAATGGATAATCAGTATCTTTTGAAGGTTTATAATCGACTGATACTTACTATGTACCAACTATCCTGTTTGTATTTGCTTCATTTTGGTTTCCTCCGAATATCCTGGCCATGCCAAAGTCTGAAATTTTCGGGTTCATCTCTTCATCCAGCAAAACGTTACCAGCCTTTAAATCTCTATGGATTATCCGGAGTCGTGAATCTCTATGGAGATACAGAAGCCCTCTGGCAATCCCTTCAATAATATTGAAGCGTTTCCTCCAGTTTAATTGGGCTTGCCTAGCAGGATCTGCGAAAAGTTTCCCCAACAAAAAATAATTGTAAGTGATCTATCTCCAGTTATGGATTGCTATAGTCATTGAAGGGAAATATAAGAAATTTTTGTATCATTCCTGAACTAACCAAATAGAAAAAAATCTAAACTTTTGTTGGGCATGTACTCGTAAAGCAGCATTTTTTCTCCTTCGATGCAGCAGCCCAAGAGTCTTACAAGATTTCTATGTTGCAATTTGGCAATTAGCTTGATCTCATTCTTGAACTCTTCGACGCCTTGTCCTGACTCTCTTGAAAGCCTCTTTACTGCAATTTCTTGACCGCTTTGTAGCTTTCCCTTTAAGTAAATGAAACATAAACAATAAGGCCATACTTCCGTAGTGAAACACAGTTATCATTCAAGCTAAGATAGATGTCTACCTTATAGACAGGGCCAAATCCCCCTTGTCCAAGCTTGTTTGCTTCAGAAAAGTTGTCGGTAGCTGCTGCCACGCTGCTGAAACTGAAGAATATTAGTTCTGAACCACTTCCTTCATGTCCGTCAACACTCACGTCTCCTGGTCCTGATAAGTCCATAGAGCACTCTCCATCCGTAATTGGATTACCATAAAGCCCTTCAGTTATCTTCTTGGACACTAAAAGGGGAAGTTGAAAGTAAAATATTATATATGGAGCAGGAAATGAATGTAACAAACCAAGTTGCAAAGAGTTTCTGTCTTCTAATCTTACCTCCACGCTTGGCTCTATGCTTACGTAGTAACCAAACCGCCAAAGAAACAATAATAGCTCCGGCAACCAGAGTGGATATTAGCACAAGTTTGGTTGTCCTATTCTGGTTACCTGTTTCAAGAGAGTCGGAAATGGGGAAATCGGAAAGTTAGACATACTTTTATTCTGATTGTTCAGAGAATTCGAACAAAATTGAGGAACAAAAAGCAAATAGAATCTGCATAATCTGTCAATGACGATGAGCCTGGCTCATGAACTCACACTCTCGGCATTTAAAGACAACAACTGCTGAAAAATGACAAGCAGTTGGACCCAAATTTTAACTATTGCAGATATTGGATACAGAAGTAGTACTTCCGCATGAGATGTTTAAGACCACAAAATTCCTAAATTTTCTTTGCTTTCTTAAATTTCATACCAAGTCAAAACCAGACAAGCAAATTGAAACACAGGGAGTACTAATTCAGCAGAAGGTAATACTCACCAGTTTCAGAATGAGCAACGCGTACATAGAGAGTATTGCCGCCTTCTTTGAACTGCTGCACATCAACTAGTTCTGCACTCCATATCATGCAGATATTTCCATTGACAAAAGCATAAGCAGTGCAGGAACAATTCGCCAGGCACATGTTTCTGCAATAGTCTATTTTTAGTTTATCTACAGCATCCGCAAAATCTGGAAACTTAATCTTCTCAACTTCCAAGAATTCATCACTTTCGTTCCTCAAAACACTGCTAGTATTTCTTTGGCATTGCAACTCTGTCTTCCTCACACACCCTCCTGTCCAGTTCCTTGCATTCCACTGCTCCAAATCTTTTGGTACAAATCCTTCTAAGCAAAGGCATATTCTTGAGCTTGAGCTATCACATCTCGCGAAATTCCCACACGAGTTATACAGGTCACAGCCACCAGATGGAAGATACTGTATCGGGCTCCATCGGCCCTTATCTTTGTCCCACCTGTATTGTACCTCAGTCCCATTCCAACTCATTTGCAACCTCACATTAACAGAAGTGTATGCTACCGTGAAATACCATCTGTCGCGCTCTTTATAAATCATGAAGCTATCTAAATTGACCTCCTTGAAGTTTGGAACACCTTTCAACAAGAGCCCATCCCAATATCCACTCCTCCAACGTCTATTTGGTCCGTCCCATATCACAATCTGCCGTGACCCACGAGTATCAATCCCAAAGGAGTACCTTCCAGGTGAAGGGTCACTTTCACTTTTCCAAGAAGTCAAAAATCTCTGCTCTCCAGCATGTGAATCTAGGTAAAGTCTCATGTCCGGCAGATACGTGTCTGTAGGATGCTGGAAGCTCTCCCACAATACGCCACTATTATTAGAGATGACAAGATTACCAGAGTCCCGAATGAACACTGTAGAGTTTGTGGTCGCGCCAGAAATGTTTGTTGACCAGAGCAAATGACCATGTCCAATATCTTTAACGACCAAATTCCCATCTTTTTCAATAGTAAACACACCATTTTGTTCCGAAGCTGGTCTATTCCTGTTTGCAACCCAAATAACCGTTTGCTCGGGAACATCAGCGTACCAAATTCCCAAAAACCTTTGAGTAGAATCCGCGGGACTAAAGAATCCTAAGATGAATTTCCCTTGTGGAGAAGTTATGTTATCACCATCTTTTAAAATCTCGCCCGGTCTAATTATGTTGGCTGCTAAACAGAACAAGCACAAGTAAGAAAGAATTAACAAGAAGTGGCACCAAAGTATCATATTCAAACCACTGGATATCCCGCAGATGTAGGAAGGCGGCCTGCCTGCTAACCAAACTGTGTAACCAACCGACTCCTTGTTGGTGGTTGATAGGTGTTGGTCCAATTCACCTATGTCAATCGAACTTGATGGGTCGTTCATTCGTGTTGAGAATCTCTCTCGTTACTCAGGATTTCTCTCAGTTGATCCGATGCCCAGGAAGTCCAATTCAAGAATTTACAAGAATGAGAATGGAATATCTCAAAAAAGAAAATATGATGAAGAAAGTGATAGTCTTTTTTTAATACCAAGTCTTTTTTCTTTTCAAATGTAAAAGCATAGAATAAGTTGAAACTTTAAAGTTTCTTTTGCTGAATTTGGGATTAGCTGTACTCTTATCTGCTACTACCTGGAAAATGTGCTCTCCGACCAACCCCATAATAATGTAATTCTATATGGCAAGTGTAACGTGTTAACATATAAATATTTTGTTGTTTATATTATAAGTTTCCAAAGTGTGAACTGAAGCTTATTTGACAATGGATTAATTAATTGGCTGAACATCTCAATCTATATACAGTAAGAGATTTTTTTATTCACTAGCACCCAAGAAGCAAAAGATTCATCCGTCCATGCTGAAAATACATGTATAACAACAACAACATACCCAGTGTAGTCCCACAAAGTGAGGTCTGAAGAGGGTAGAGTGTACGTAGACCTTACCTTTACCTCAGAGGTGGGGTAGAGAAGTTGTCTTCGCTAGATAATCCCCGGCACTAGTATGGACGCACTCCTACCTACTAAATTTCTACCCTAATACGTGCATAACCGGTGATTTAATGTCAAAGTCGATGACGGAAGCTCAGAACCGATCCGTATGAGGCAAAAGTCTCACGTATGGCTCTCTGAGAAGGAAGTGACTACCTACTAGAGCTTCGAACAATTTTCTATCCTATCCCATCAAGAGAATCAATAGTGTTTTCTCTTATCTATCTATGTGATTCGAACTTTCGACCTACAGTCAACTACTGGAACTAGTCTCACTTGTTTGTCATGAGGGCTTGATTCTCCCTCTTAGCATTTTTTTTTTACTAATAAAATACAGAACAAAAAGACAAAAACTCCTAACAAAGAAGCCACACTGGCCAGCTGTCCTTCACATCTAAGAATTATTCCCCAATCAAAATCAAAAGAAAAAAGTGAGTGAGGGAGCTTTTTATAATAACCCTTCTCCAGATCTCACGCATATCGAGAGTTTTAATACACCGAACTATATTTTTTTAAATTATTGTATATAGCTTGAGGTCGTAAAACCATTTTAAAAGAATTAATGGTAACACACACACTTAAATATTTTGATTTTTCGAGTTTCATACCTAAACTATCATGAGTGTGAGTTTTCTACCTGAACTATCACCAACTATTTATCAAAACACACCTCAACTATCAGTTGTTCACCTTTTCTACCTGAAATATCACCATTGTTCAGGTAGGAAAAGTGAACAACTGATAGTTCAGGTGTATTTTGATAAATAATTGGTGATAGTTCAGATAGGAAATTCGCACACGTTATTGTTCAGGTATGAAATTCGAAAAACTAAAATACACTAGGTATGCTTTTAACCCTTCACTCATTTTAAAATTCAAAACTCATACACTTAAAATTCTGACTCATATATCTTTATTTTTGATAATATTTTAGGGAGTGACTAGGACTCACATGTCAAGTAATTGTCTATATGTCTAGTGGTTCAACCAAAGACTAAGAAAACAACATTATCGAGGTCTACAATAATGTTTAATGTGGAACAATAAAGTATTTTAATAAGTATCATTACAGCATGGCTATTATCATGCACTATTTTATTTCATTTTTTAATTAAAAAGATTCATGACATTATGGACTGTTTTAAGACTAAAGAGTAAACTACTAACGCATCATTATTGCTGAGCGGATGAGAATATAATAATGATTGGCAACAAAAACTCAGGAATTATTAACAACTAGTAAATATATATATTCGCGCTTCGCACGGTCATAAACAACATGTTTAAAGACATAGCCCGTGTTGTGCATGTCACGGGTCATCTAGTTATTATTTCCTCCGTTTCAATTTATATGATGTAGTTTGTCTTGACACGGGGTTTAAGAAAGAAATAAAGATTTTTGTAACTTTTGGTCTAAAACAAGTCATAGGTGTTTGTGTCACTGTAAATCATTTCATTAAAGGTGAAATTAACATTTTAAATTAATAACTTTTAAAGTTTGCGCATAGCGGGAGCTTTAGTGCACCAGGCTGCCCTTAAATTAATAACTTTTAAATTTTGTGATCTTAAATTAAAGATATGTCAAATGTGCCAAAATGCTCCTTAATCTTGTGGTCTTAAACATGCCACGAGGAAAGTTGGAATTAAAGAATCGTTAAAAAAGGGAAAGGGTCATTCTTTCTGAGACTGACTAAAAAGGAAAGTAGGTCAAACAAATTGAAACGGAGGGAGTACTAGATATCGAAATGTGTCATTCTTTCTGGGACCGACTAAAAGGAAAGTAGGTCAAACAAATTGAAACAAAGGGAATACTAGATATCGAAATGTGTTATTCTTTTTTGGACTGAATAAAAAGAAAAGTGTGTCATATAAATTGGGACACAGAGTAACAATTAACAATACACAGTTGCAAAGTTCTTCATATCTGTTCTTTTCCTTCACAATTCCAGTATGAACTGAAAGGTTTAGTTGGTGACCAAAAAAGAAAAGGAGAAAAGTGTTTTTCAGGTCATATCTTTCTCTGCTTTCACATTACTTTTTCCTATTAAGCCAACCATAAACATCTTCTTCTTTTTTTTTCTTTCTAAATGTTGTATAAACTTTGTACTTTGATACAACTCCAATTACATATGGCCAGTGGTGTATGTATGCTACTTTGGTGCCAGTTCTTGTTAATTCTTTCTTACTTTTGCTTGTTCTGTTTAGCATCCAACATACTTAGACCAGGCGAGATTTTAAAAGATGGTGATAACATAACTTCTTCACGAGGGAAGTTCGTCTTAGGATTCTTTAGTCCCGCGGATTCTACTCAAAGGTTTTTGGGAATTTGGTACGCTGATCTCCCAGAGCAATCGGTTGTTTGGGTTGCAAACAGGAATAAACCGGGTTCAGAACAAAATGGCATGTTTACTATGGAAAAGGACGGGAATTTGGTCGTCAAGGATCATGAAAATGGCGATTCACTATGGTCGAGCAACAGTTCAGTCGCGATCACAAACTCTACTGCAGTAGTCCTTTTGGACACTGGAAATCTTGCGATAACTGGCAATAATAATAAGGTCCTGTGGGAGAGCTTCCAGAATCCTACCGACACATTTTTGCCACAGATGAGAATTCTCATGGATCTTCACTCCGGAGAACGCAGGATTTTCAGCTCTTGGACAAGTAAAAATGACCCTTCACCTGGAAGGTATCGTTGAATTGTGTGACCATCTCATCCTAGCTTAAGCTGTTAGAAAGAACATCTTTTTTTAGTTACTTAATTATATAATATCTTAACAGGTACTCCTTTGGATTTGATCCTCATGGATCAATGCAGATTGTGATTTGGGACGGACCAATTAGACGTTGGAGAAGTGGATATTGGAATGGACTGGTGTTCACAGGTATTCCAGATATGAAGTCTTCCTTTATATATGGTTTCAGGCTTTTCCCTGAGGAGGACAAATTGTATTTCACATACACTACAGCAGACGTTTCTGATTTGGTGAGGTACCAAATCATTTGGACTGGATATGAACTGCAACAGAAGTGGGACGAACATGATGGGCAATGGAAGCCGATACAATATCTCCCGTCAGGTGGTTGTGACCCGTATAACTTGTGTGGGAATTTCGCTAGATGTAGTGTCTCAAATTCACCAAAATGCCTTTGTTTAGAAAGATTTGTACCAAATGATTTGGAGGAATGGAAAGCAGGGAACTGGACAGGAGGGTGTGTTAGGGAAATAGAATTAGAATGCAAGACAAATAGGGATGCATTCATGGCGATTGAGAGAATTAAGTTGCCAGATTTTGCGGACACAAATAGGGATGGACTAAACATAGATGAGTGCAAAAGAAAGTGCCTGGAGAATTGTTCCTGCACTGCTTACGCTTTTGTCACTGCAATAGACTGCATGACTTGGAGTGGAGAATTAGTTGATCTGCAGCAGTTCAAGGAAGGGGGGAACACTCTTTATGTTCGCGTTGCTCATTCTGAATCTGGTAAGAGATACTCTTTGTTGAAATACTTAAAGGGAACACTCTTTAAGATGTTTAGGGATGACTTTTGATTAATTTCAAGCTAGACAAGATTCAATTTGTTTTACATCCTTTAGTGAAATACCTAAGCACTCTACAACCAACAAACTTACCATGTAATAGTTATGACGCGGTTGAACCAGGTTCAACAACTAGATTAAAGTACAAAGTAATGTAGTAAAGAATACAAGGATTATACCGTGGAAAACCTTCTTGCTCAAGGGAGTAAAAACCACGACCTACAATGTGTAGGATTTTCAACAACCTTCACTAAACTTTAACAGCGGTTTTAGATTACAACTCAATAATCAAGGGACTAACTCTACTACCTAAAACACATCAGTTTACTCCAACTGATTGACTCTACTAAGACTAACAATTCTAGCCTTATACTCATCAATAACGTCAACTCTCACACACAAGCACTTTGCTTAATCAGAAACAAACTTCAATTCACAATCATAAAAACTCGATCACAACCTAACAACTAGTAAACCAGTTCCAGTTATGTTGCGACAAAGTCCTTCTGCTTGCTTCATTGTCTATTGCTTTCAAGATATGAATCCTATGAATCTGCAATAGGTGCGGCTTCCAGTGTTCATTATGCCATAAATATACTTGTGAATCCGCACGCCTATGAAATCACGGACTGGGAATTTGACTTCACATAGGACATTGCTTCCTTTAAGGAAACTTGTGATTTCGTTCTTTTCATACGTTGCCTTGTTGACTCCTGTTTGAACAAATATCTTCTCTGTATTTACTTTCCTTATTTGTTTCATTCTTCCGAATCTGTACATGTGCATTCCTGTCTGAGGAAACCTGGTTCACCTGTAACACACAATGGAAGTAGCAACGAGTAGTAAATCAGGTTAACTTTTGTCAATCATCAAAACGACATGCATAGTCTCCCATTTCCCAACATCTAGTTTCTTTAAATTTAAGAAAGATTATGAAACAGAAACCTTGCTGATTTCAAGATGTCCCCATTTGCAACTTCTTGAAACAGGTAAGAAGAGCGGGACCTTCAAAATTGTGCTGATATCAGCTCTGGTAGCTGGAGCTTTTGTTGTAATTAGCATCACTGTATGGATACTATGCAAGTACAAAACCAAAAGACAACGTAAATTGAAACAGTTATATTCTTACAACTTGGGTTATTACATTGATTTTCTGTTCCTAAATGTACTTATGCATTCAGTTTCTCATTGTTAGCGTCCAAGAGGATCGATGAGATGCCCATAGTTGATCCAATCTGGAGAGTAACGCTCTCTATGGACTTATCAGGATCAGGAAACCTTGGTGTTGAAGGGCATAAATTAAGTGGTTCAGAACTAACATTCTTCAGTTTCAGCAGAGTGTCAGCGGCTACCGACAACTTTTCTAATGCAAACAAGCTTGGGCAAGCGGGATTTGGCCCTGTCTTCAAGGTCGATTCCTATCTGATTGATAAGTGTATTTTGCTAAGGAATAGTAGCCTTATTGTCTTGGACTAACATTGATGTTTATTTTATCGTCTTAGGGCAAGCTACAAAGTGGTGAAGAAATTGCGGTGAAGAGGCTTTCAAGAAAGTCAGGACAAGGTGTGGAGGAGTTCAAGAATGAGATCAAGCTAATTGCCAAATTACAACATAGAAATCTTGTTAGACTTTTGGGATGCTGCATTGACGGAGAAGAGAAGATGCTTCTCTATGAGTACATGCCAAACAAAAGTCTGGATTCATTTTTATTCGGTTAGTTCTGGAATGAAACAAATTGTAATATATTTTCCCTTGGATATATATATATATAGTAGCAAGCAATCACACGGAGATTGATCACTTACAATTATTTTGGTTGGTAAATCTTTGACAGATCCCGTTAAGCAAGCTCAATTAAACTGGAGGAAACGCTTCAACATTATTGCAGGGATTGCTCGAGGGCTCCTGTATCTCCATAGAGATTCGCGAATCAGAATAATCCATAGGGATTTAAAGGCTAGTAACATTCTGCTAGATGAAGAGATGAACCCCAAAATTTCAGACTTTGGTATGGCCAGGATATTTGGAGGAAATCAAAACGAAGCAAATACAGACAGAGTAGTCGGCACATAGTAAGCATCAGTTGATTTTACACATTTAAGAGATCTGATCATCCATTAACTAGCTAACACCATCTTGGCTTGTGTGTTAATTTTCTTAAATCAGCGGATATATGGCTCCTGAATATGCAATGGAAGGCTTGTTCTCTGGAAAATCTGATGTATATAGCTTTGGTGTACTGTTGCTGGAGATCATATGCGGGCGAAGGAATACAGACTTTTGCACAGCTGACAACTCAGGCATCATAGATTATGTATGCTCAATATTTGTTTTTCTAGAACCAGCTGTGCGAATTAACGGATTATTTTCTTGTATATATCAAGTAAATAAGTACACAGCCTCTTGCATAAATGCAAGGTAAGTCTGCATACATATGACCCCATGTGATCCAGCCCTTCTCCAGACGTCAGGCATAGCAGGAGTTTAGTGTACCGTGGTTCCTTTTATATATCAAGTAAAGACAAAGTGGTTGTCCTTTTCTTTTATGTTCTCCTTTTTGTTAAATATTTCAGGCATGGGAGAAGTGGGATGATGGTATGGCAATGGATTTAGTGGACCACTCTATTTGGGATGAGTGTCAACATGATGAAGCATTGAGATGCATACACATCGCACTGCTTTGTTTGCAAGACTTGGCAGTTCACAGACCGGACATGTCTTCTGTCGTGTTAATGTTGGAGACTGAAAATATAAGGCTGGATTCCCCGAGGCAACCCACTTTTACCTCACTGAAAAGATCTGAAGATGCAACATTTTGGAACCAGAATCAAGATCTTTCCTCAGACAAAGTCGCAGTTAGTGTTACAGTGGGTAGATGATACCTGCTATTTCGGAAGAAACAATAGGGCCAAGTAGCTAGTGTAACATTGTCCAACTTATACTTCGACTGTCATGTTCAATATTTTGTGCTATTTAGTCATACTTTAGCCCATCATGTTTATAGTATATGGTTCTACGCTTCAAAATGAAAGAGAGAGGCTTGATACTACTCAGTGAATGTCTCATAGTTGCACGATATATATGGCTGAAAATATGTCTGAAAACTTTAGCCTAGTCTAAAGTACTGTTCCTAGATTCTTATATACTAGGTTGTTCAGTTGATTCTACCTGGAGGGATATTGGAAGACATTGTTGTTCTGTTTCTCTTCTTTTTCCTTTTGTTTAATATACAACAACAACAAACCCAGTGTAATCCCACAAGTGGGGTCATTTGGGGAGGGTGATGTGTATGCAGCCTAACCCGTATCTTGTGATGGTTTTGTGTAAATATGTGTGCGTAAATTAGAACAATTTGCGCATTCAAAAATAATATCAGTTGAACTCTATCTTCTCTTTTTTGCATTAACCAAAAAAGAGATACATAGCAACTAAAGAACCTCCTCCAGAGTTCATTTTGAATAAAAAATAATTCTTACATTGAGATGTTCAGCCAATTACTTAATCAACTAAGCTTCCTGGATATGCTACTTTGGTGACATTTCATGTTAATTATTTCTTACTTGTGCTTGTTCTGTTTAGCAGCCAACAGAATTAGACGGTGAGATTTTAATATATAGATGGTGATAACATAATTTCTCCACAAGGGAAATTCGTCTTAGGAATAAACCTGTCTCTGAATCAAAGGGTGTCTTCACCATTTAAATTCTGGCTCCGCCTCGCATCTCAAGTCTTATGGGTTCTAAATGTTCATATTTTTGTGCTATCTAGTTATAGTTATAGCAACTTGGTTTTTCTTCTTCAGATTTATTGCAGTTTATGTTTAGACCGCTTGGGTTTTTACTCTAGTATCAAAGGTAGTTAGCGTGTCAGCCATTCTTCCTCACTAGACGTGTCAATTCGAGGTTTGGTTCTATCAAGACGCTGAGTATTGGAAACAGACTATAGTGCTTACTTTCGATAATTATACTTTCTTCGTTTCATTATAGTTGACCACTTTTTACTTTACACGGTACCTAATAAATCATAAGTATGATGATTGATTTTACTAGTTTACCATTTATCCATATTGATGAATATCAAGATCATTTATGAAAAATATCCTCACATTAATATAATAGTATAGGGCATATGAATAGACTATCATTGAAACTTCCTCAAATTGAAATTATTTCACATTTGCTATGTATGAATCTTAAAACATACAGTACTACTGTCATTGAACTTATTTTTTCTTCCAAAATTTTTTCAAACTACATAATTTGAAAACATTTCAAGTGAAAATTGCTTGGAGGCAAAAACAATTACATGCAAATTGTTTGAATCCTATATGAAAATGAAATAATTATGTACACTCATGTATTTTCTGTATTCTGCCTTGGTTGTATTCCCTGTGCAAACAAACATAGTTGACAGAAGCAGAGGCGAATACAAGATTTTAAGCTTGTGGAATCCCAATAAAATAAATTAGTATACAATAAAATTGGACAAGAAATGAGTGGTTAATTACTAGAAGTTGAAAGAAGAACCAAAACAAGTTTTTAGAGTCATCTGGTAATTGGAATTGGCGTAATTACTAGGGTAGTAATTACCAGCCTAATAATTACACAGCCTAGTAATTATAACGACCTGTCTGGTTGGCACAATGTAATTACAGTGTAATTACAAGTGTACTATTTGGTTGCACAAGTGTAATCACATAGTTATATTAAAATTTTAAAATAAAAGCTAATTATCAAAAACTAAAAATTTATACTAAACAAATAAGGGCCTTTATAAATGATATTAAATTAAATATTTAAGATATATATATATATATATATATATATATATATATTGTCTTTTGAAATATATTAATTAAATAAACATATATTCTTACTAATATTATAAAAAAAAATTAATTTATATTTTTCAAATTAGTATATTTTAATTAAATTAATCATAAAAACTTAAAGTACATGATTTTTAAGAACATCATGAAATGCATATTTAACAAAAAGATTAATATTATAAATATAATATCATAAAATTATTAAAACATTTGACAAAAAGATAATCGATCAATTCTAACTAAAAAATGAATGACTTGCAATATAAAATATCAAGTCAATACTAGTAAAACAAATAAATCGAAACTGAAAATATAACATAAGTTCAAAATTCAGAACAAAAAGGTTAACATAATACTCTTATGTCAAATTTCAATATAACATATCTAAATATGATTCAAAAGAAAAGAAAAATCTAAGTATATACCTTATTTAACAATGAATTCTACTTTAATTTAAAAATTAGTATACTAACTAAATCATGTTAAATGAAAAAAAATAAACATAAAATAAATATAAAATAAATAATATGAACAATTACATAAAATCACAAGAAATAAAGGTTTGAAAATGAGAAGGAAATGAAATATAAATAATATAAAATAAAAAATATTTTTTAAAAAAATTATTAGAATAATAAAAATAAAAAAGAATTTAAAATAATAAAAATAAAAAATAAATTAAAACGAAAAAATAAAAATAAAAATAAAAGGACGAAATTAGAAAGTAATCAACTTGTAATTACACCATGTAATTACCAGCAATTCACAACTCCCCCTGTGAATTGGAGAGTGTAATTACCCCCTGCCAATTACACCCAATTACCTGCTGACCAAGTAATTACTTGGCCAACCAAATATGTCAAACTGTGTAATTACACTCAATTACACCAAATCCAATTACCAGGGTGACTTTCCAAACAGGCCCTAAAGAAAAAAAAAAAGTGAAACAGTGAGGATTTTTGTTTTAGGTTTTTAATATAAAAAATAGTGTGTTTTAGAACCTAAAAACGGAAAGGAATTTTACTTGAAAAAAAAAACAGTGCATTTTAGAACTAAAATAAAAAAGGAAAATGATTTTACTTTTTAAAAAAGAAGCTGAAATTTTGAATCAAAAAGGATAATAATGCATTTTAGAACTAAAATAATAAAGGAAAAGAATTTTACTTTTGGAAAAAGCTGAAGATTTAAATTAAAAAGGGACACACCACTGGGGTTCGAATCCCAATTTTGTACAAAAGAAAACTTTAGGGGCTACTTTCTTGGCGTTGGACCAACATCCCATTTGCTTATGGGTTCCTATATACAAATATTTATACTCTTCCTTTAGTTTTCCATATAATTATAGAATTTACGGTAGCGCGTGGAGGTTCCCGGGAACCCCACCCGCTATTGTAGATCCGCCTCCTAAACAAAAGATGTATTTAACTATATTTGTCGCGAATAAATACAGTTGACATATGCAATATTTGTTGCGCGAATAAATACAAACACCTGATAATGAAAAATTTGCTACGAATGATAAATATTGAAACTATAATTATGTACGATAATTAGGCTCTAAACTATTTGAATGCAATGTAGTGACGTGAATAACATGTCATGATGATGTATAAAGTTATTAGATCTAAGAAGTCTTGTTCAAATTTGTATACATGCATGAGTATGTCACGTCTCTCCTGATATTTAATGGATATATTTTGTTAGTTATTCATTTATTCTCTTCATATTGCCTCACCAACTATAATAAATGGATTTTTCCATTTTTAATCTCTCTACCTTCTTTAATTTGTCCATTTCCATGAAAAAAAGAAGATAATATATTAGCAAGTGTTTCGTCATCCTTGCGTTTATTTTACATGATTCAATATCAATAAGAACACACATATAGTATTAGCTAGGGGTGTAATGGTATGGTTCGGACAATTATTTTATAAAATTTGTATTATATTAATTTTTTGATTATTTTATTTTATATAATTAAAATTAGACTTTTTAAAATCGTCCAATCACCTCGATTTTTCTTTGGTATCGATATGATTCGGTTAATTTTTGATATTTTTTTTCTTAAAAAAATATAAAAGTTAGAACACTCTATTGTGTATTCTTGTGTATGACTTTGACAAAAGCTCTTTAGGCATTTTTATTGTTTAAAAGGTGATAAGAAAACAAGAATAAAAATTCATCCCATTAAGCATAGATAAAAAAAATATATTGTAGGTTATACGAGCGGAGAAAAATCAATGAAGATGAAACTCAAGAATTGAGTCGTACTTAAATTAATTATCGAAGTAAGAGAGGAAAAATATCTAATAACATGTAGCTTGTTATGCAAGATCATTGGAATACCTTGTAGCTTACTAGTTACTATTCGAGAGTCAAAATTCTAGAAAAAATTTAGTTTCGATCGGAGTAGTATAGGAAGTTTCAATATTAGGACTTTGAGTGTTAATTATGTTGCCGCTTTCCATCACCTTGGGTCCTAAGCAAATTTTTTAATATTTTATTATTTCTAAACTTAATTTATAAAATATATTTACACATGTAATATTCGGTACGGTTCGGTATTTTTTCGGTTAATTTTTATAAAATAAAAAACCTACCCAATTATTCGATACGGTTATAAACTTATATAAAAATCATCGATTTTATTAATTAAAGAAACCTAAAAATTAGTTTGGTATCATTTGGTTCGATCAGTTATGTCAATTTTTTAAAAACTATTGACACCCCTAGTATTAGCATATACGATACGTGAAGTCTAGAGAGAATGAAGTATACACAGACTTTATATCTATTTTTATGGGGTAAAAAGAGACTGTTTCTAATAGACCATCGTCTTTTTGAGAACATGATTTGAAATAAATGCAAGAGTATTATTTTCTCCGGACCACTTTACTTGTCATGTTTTTTTTTGCACGCCCCTTAAAAAAAACTTTAAGTAAGAATAATTTGACTAAATTATCCTTATTTATTATTCCTCTCTATTTTATACTTCTTTCTTTTGTATTATTTTAATATCTATCTATATTATGACCAATGTTTTAAAAGACAGTTCTGGGACTCGTCTTGGGGCGGGGCACTGGCAAAATGCCTCGGGGCTCATGTGTGGACTTAGTTTCGTGAGACTTACGCCCTAAGCGCCCGATTGTACGCCCTAAACACGCCTAACTCCCAACGCCCGGGACTCGCCTAATAGTTCTTACACAAAGTATGTGTCAAATTTCTTTTTCAACATTGTTGATCCTCATAATTTTTTAATATGATTGATGCTTAGTAACTTTTTCGTATATAGAAATAAGAAAATTGAGATTAGCACAAATAACAAGTTGTGTTATTATTTATTTACTATTTGAAAACTGAAAACGTCGTGAGGGTACTGAATGTCACTTAACTTTTTAAAAAAATACACAGCCGAAATTTACATCTTCACTTGTCATTGGTCTTCATATTTTTGTCCTTTGTCTCAAAATTTATTATAGTTTATTATTTAAAAATATTTTATTTTTATTCACGAAAGAGTGATGATTTGATTATAATATTAAAGTTTATTGATTTTTTTTAAGAGTTAATTGCATAGTATGATAGTCATATATTTTAAGAAATTGTAATTCTTTTATTGTTTGAAAGTTAAGATGTTAGAGTTGATTTGCATCTCACAATAGCTTTTATATCATTGTATTATTTCTACTTGTAAAATTATGTTAGTAGTTTTATTTTCTATGAGTTTCTTTAATCATGTTTTAAATTTTTAAAAATTATTAATATATTTTTTATAATTTTTGTGTTATTATACTATTTTACTATATTATAAATTAAAAATTAATGATTCATGGGGCTTACGCCCCATGCCCCGGGGCTTACGCCTCGCCCCGTGCTAAGCAAAACGTCTCGCCTCACGCACCCGCTTTTTAAAACACTGATTATGACTAAGGCTAAATGTGAAAACAAACAACCAATTATGTCTTGATTTTCTAAAATGAAAAGTATTATGAATCATCTATTTTTAGTAAGAATGACAAATAAAATGATTCGAAAGTAGTATTTTACAGGATAGAAATGGAATTTTTTTTAAAAAGGAAGTGAAGGAGAAGGAGTCTTAGCAATCCTTCCACCAATTAACAACATTTTAGGTCAATATCATTTTTTATAAAAGGCAGAATATATTGATATTTCTGTAAATTTGTCAAAAAGTTATTATTTAGATATCCGAAATCCGAATTATGGCCTATTCAATTGAGTATCTGAACCTATGATAAAATATTTTTATTAGACATTTCAAGCAAATTTTAAAAAGACCCCACGCATATTCTCAAGCGCTTATTATATAATAAATTAATCACGTAAAATATGTCACATCCTTAAATTAGTTAATTGCAGTAATCTTGCAAACTAGAGCTGAATTTAGTACCAACAAAGGAAAGAAAAATGTTTAGAAGGCCCATAAAGGTAAAAACTAAGAAATATATATTCTACAATTTGATTCATACACTAATTAAAAGAATCAAATTTTTTTCTTAAAAGAATCAGCAGAAAAATTTAAATAGGAATGAACCTTCATTAATTGGAAAGAAAAAAACAAAAATTATTTATGGCATACTATTGGGATTTATGATTTACCAGCTGTTTTTACATATTTCTTTATATTTACCCCCTAATCTTAATTCTTTCACTTTTTCAAATATGAAAGAAGTAAATTATTACGTCAATGATGATTTTAGCATGACATCAGCAGCCTATTTAGGATAAGTAATTAGGAGTAACTTTCAAATGATGTAATTACCCTTAATATATTCTAGATAATATCTGAGAAGTCTTTTTGAATGAAATGGTCAAATATGACCATTGGCTCCCACTATATAAGTAGTGTGGCATTACCCCTTTCATGAAAATATACATACAACAACACACACAAAAAAAAATCAAGTTTCTGAAATGGCAACCAAAGTCTACATTGTGTATGTATTCTTTTTTTATCTCTATGTGTGTGTGTGTAACTTTTTATTTTCTATTCTATGCAAAATCAGTTTTTTTCAATTTTTAAGTTTTCTATTTGAGTTTCAGAGTGGACGGGAAGTATGGGTTTTTTTCATTTTTCGTTTCTTTGATCTGCTTCATTTGTGTTGAGTCGAGGGTCTATTAAAAGCAGTCTCTCTACCTCCCAAGGTAGTGGTAAGGTCTGCGTACACACTAACCTCCTAGACCTCACTTGTGAGATTACATAGGGTATGTTGTTGTTGATCTGCTTCATTTTTGTATTAGTTAGGCTAGTGCGTACCAGAAACGCGACGGTTACACACACACAAAAAAAAGAATAGTTTGTAAAATGATTTTGATTAATATTTTTTTTTTTGATAAGACTGTTAATTTTGTGAATTCTTATATAGAATAATCTCTTGATTGATGATTTATGATAATTGATTGCTCTTTGGATTGGTTTCAATTTGTATAACATTAAAAGTCAAAGTTGTGGCAATCTTGAAATATTATAAAACTAATGAACATTTCTATTACATTTTTTCAGTTACTATTCAATGTATGGGCATGTTGAGAAGCTGGCAGAAGAGATAAAGAAAGGTGCTGCATCTGTTGAAGGTGTTGAAGCTAAGTTATGGCAGGTACAAATTATTTACACCATCAGATTAAGTTGACGTATAACAATAAATCACTTTATAATAAGACTAACAAGGGAACTTACATTGTCAGTATGTATAACTTAAGTTCGTTTTTTGTCACTAACAGGTGCCAGAAATTCTATCAGAAGAGATTCTTGCAAAGATGAGTGCACCTCAGAAAGGCGATGCACCAATCATTGCACCAAATGATCTTGTTGAGGCTGATGGCTTTATATTTGGTTTTCCAACAAGATTCGGGATGATGCCTGCACAATTTAAGGCCTTTCTTGATGCAACTGGTGGTCTCTGGCAAACTCAGCAACTAGCAGGCAAACCAGCAGGCATTTTCTATAGCACTGGTTCTCAGGGAGGCGGCCAAGAGACTACCGCGTTAGTCCTTTACTTCTCTCTCAATCAATCGCTTCAAATTCGTGCATTTTTATATTTATTTATATTATATGAATTCTTTGCTACGGGTGTGACAAATGCACTACAAGAGTTTCCATCAGTTCTGTGTCGACATTTAAAGAAGTGAACAAATGAACAAATTATGATACAATTCAATACATTACTGTGACACAATTCTCCTCGATGAGTTTTCACTATTTCCTCAATGTGATTATATGTTTTGCAGGTTGACAGCAATCCCACAACTTGTTCACCATGGAATGATTTTTGTTCCAATTGGCTACACATTCGGAGCAGGGATGTTCGAGATGGAGAAAATCAAAGGTGGAAGTCCATATGGCGCTGGAACTTTTGCTGGTGATGGCTCCAGACAGCCTACAGAGCTTGAATTGGAGCAAGCTTTTCACCAGGGGAAATACATTGCCACCATCACTAAGAAGCTCAAAGGCTCTGCCTAAATCTATAGTTTTCTTTGTTCTCTTTTAAACAAATGCTTTGGTTTACAATTAAGTTGATACTGAATTAAGTGTGTAGTGTCCTATTTATCATTTGGTCAGTACTTTGTTACATGTCGGATTTTACATATTTATGAATCTTGATATTTTTTCTTTTGGGAAAATGATGTTTTTAGTCTCTGAGTTATCATATTATTCTAGTTTTGGTTCTTGTGGTATTCAATTAAGCACTCTTTACCTTCAATTTAACAATGCGTGTCATTTTGATCCGATGACTAACAGATCTAATCAAATTAAATGGAATGATAACTTTAAACGCAATGGGGTGAAGCGTAATCCACTTTAGAACGCAATTCCATAATATGGTGAAGCATAATCCACTTTTAGAACGCAATTCCATCGTTGTAATTGAACAAGGATTATTGAGGACTTCTTTGGATGTCTAAATATATGAAGAATTAGGGTATGCAAAAGTAGTGTTATTCCCGACAATTGTATATTACAAAAGGCATCATTTGTTAAATGTCCAAAGTATCGTTACTAACAATTATCATTTTGTTTAATTTGATTAGATCTATTAGTCACTGGATCAAAATAGCATAGATTATTTAATTGAAGGTCAAAAGTACTTAGTCGAATATAACAAGGACCAAAACTGAAATACGATAAGCCAGGGACTAAAAACGTCATTTTGCCTTTTCTTTTTGTGCCTTAATTTTCTGGATGTTATGCCTCGTGTGCTTATTGAGAGAGAACATTGGAATAGGAATTGAATTTGGGATTGGAAGTCTATACAAGTTTATTTAGCTAGGATTTAATTGGTTAAATCCCCCTTCTACAATTTGATAGCTGTTTGATTTTATTCATAAAGGCGTTCAACTTTTTTAATAAGATCATTTAAAAAATATTTTTTTAAATTTTTTAAAAATGTTAACAAAAACTAATGTTAATACTAATAAATATTGTTTATCCCTAAATTAATGATTCAAAATAACAATTGAATTTGTATTTACAGCTGAAGGGCACAAATATTATAACGGCCAAATATTATATTATTTATTCTAAGTTACTTACTAATTGGAATAATCAAAGTAACAAATAAAGATAACAGATTTACCAAACAACAAGTAAAAGAGATCAAGCGAATCTTATTCAATTGTCTCGAGCAGAATTATCATGCAATATAATGTCACTGGGAAAGAAAGAACTTGAGTGCTCACATTATAACTGTGAGCATAGTATAATAGGTGTGGTGAAAATCAGCTTCCTTGTAAGTGAGAGGGTGGGGGTATACTTATAGCCTAAATCCTAAATAACATCTTGTATATTTCAAGACCCTCATAATGATCATTATCTGCGCGTTTGAACTGTTAAGTACGAGGTTGAGAAATTGTTGGAGCGAATTTCAAATTCTTCGAGAATGGTTACTAAAGAAGCTTATCTCAATCGATTGCTGATATGCTTTTGAAGTCACCCTTATGTATCTAGACTCTCTTGCATCATTGCTCCGAGTCTTGAATGAATAAGATTAGTTATCCAGATATGATCTATTGCTATGTCCAATACCATTCTTGCATAATTGGATTCGTTTGGACTTTGACCATTACGTATCATGTTCTGATACGTCCAACTGTCAAACCTGTATTTTGATCCACATAGATAGTCTCCCCACTTTTCAGGTATTCGTTGGATTATGCCCAGAAAGTGAAAAAGTCTACCCTTTTTGGCTGGAAAGGAAATGAAAAGACTTTTGACATTAATGATGTAACATACGACTCCTCACATTTAAAGCTCGCGACACGTGACGATCTGTCAGTGGATCAATTTTTATGTTGGTTATCGAGATAATGATTTACATTAACTTTTCAGGTATTCGTTGGATTAGGCTCAAAAAGTGAAAAAGTCTACCGTTTTTGGCTGGAAAGGAAATGAAAAGACTTTTGACATTAATGATGTAACATACGACTCCTCACATTTAAAGCTCGCGACACGTGACGATCTGTCAGTGGATCAATTTTTATGTTGGTTATCGAGATAATGATTTACATTAACTTTTCAGGTATTCGTTGGATTAGGCTCAAAAAGTGAAAAAGTCTACCGTTTTTGGCTGGAAAGGAAATGAAAAGACTTTTGACATTAATGATGTAACATACGACTCCTCACATTTAAAGCTCGCGACACGTGACGATCTGTCAGTGGATCAATTTTTATGTTGGTTATCGAGATAATGATTTACATTAACTTTTCAGGTATTCGTTGGATTAGGCTCAAAAAGTGAAAAAGTCTACCGTTTTTGGCTGGAAAGGAAATGAAAAGACTTTTGACATTAATGATGTAACATACGACTCCTCACATTTAAAGCTCGCGACACGTGACGATCTGTCAGTGGATCAATTTTTATGTTGGTTATCGAGATAATGATTTACATTAACTTTTCAGGTATTCGTTGGATTAGGCTCAGAAAGTGAAAAAGTCTACCGTTTTTGGCCAGAAAGGAGATGAAAAGACTTTTGATATTAATGATGTAACATACGGCTCCTCGCATTTAAAGCTCGCGACACGTGACGATTGGTGAGTGAATCGATTTTTATGCTAATTACCGAGGTAATGATTTACATTAACTTTTTGAAATCCATATATACTTTTCATCATCACCATTCATTACACTTCCCATTTCTGAATATTTCAAGCTTCCTATTTTCTTTGCAATTCTCTTTTTTTGTCTTTCTCGTAGAAGTTTGTCGAATTTCTGTCATTTCTTTCTACTTCTTCTCAGCATCATTTACTTCTAATAGAGAGTTTAAACCCTTCTTCACTCATTGAAGACTTGCCTTGGAGGTCTGCGTAGTCTTATTCATCAATTGTGACAAACAAAGGTCTACGTACTGAAACTAGAACCAGTTCAACACTTGGAGGTGAGACGATTGTTGATTCTCATCATCCTCGATATTTTCAAGCATGTGATGCTCCAGGTAGCTCTCTAGTCTCTAGTCTCAATTCATCTAACTGAATTTGAAAACTACTCTTTGTGGAGTAGAATAATGAAAATACGTCTACTAGGGAAAAGTAAACTAGGCTTTGTGAATAGAAAAAGCTCAAAAGACAAGTTTAATGCCTCATTAGATGACCTTCGAGAAAAATGCAATGCAATAGTACTCTCTTGGATCATGACATTTTTCAGTAGAGAACTTCTTAGTGGCATAGTCTATGCTAGTAGTGCTCAACAGGTTTGGAATGGTCTCAAGGAGAGATTTGACAAAGTGGATGCATCTCGGATATTCTACTTACACAAAGAAATAACTACACTGGATCAAGGAGTCTCATATATGTCTAGCTATTTCTCGAGACTGAAGGAATTATGGATGGAGTTTGACTCACTCATGCCTTGTCTTGGTTGTGCTTGTGAAGAGTCCAACACATATGGTGCTCATTTTGAGTATCAGAGATTGATGCAATTTCTCCTAAGTTTGAATGAGTTTTACAATCAATATATGAGTAAGGTTATGATGATGGCCTTTGCATCTAGTGTGAACAAAGCCTATTCACTAGTCATTATTGAGGAGAGTCAGAGGATTCTTGGCAAGTCTAATGCAGTTAGCATTGGGGCTTCTAGTTCTACCAATACTGGCGTTGGAGATCTGAGTGGTGTTATAGCTTTCTTTAGTGGTAGGTGGAATGTGTCTCATGTGAACTCAGGATCACATTACGACCCAGGTTCTAGCTCTAAATTCAAGAAGAGCTTCAACAATAATCTGTACTTTGACTATTGTAACTGAAAAGGCGATAGTAGGGAGATATGCTATATGCCACATGGCTATTCTGCTGACTAGAAAGGAAAGAAGAGGACTAGTCCTGGTCCTATTATTACAGCAAATCTTGCAGGAACCAGTGGACCTAGAATGGGCTATCAGGAAGATTCAAGTTATCATGGTCAAGGATCCACCGCTGGTGCAAATCTAATAACCAAAGAGTTTAATCAAAAAGCTCAATACCTCATGAACAACCCAGGGACCGGAAATGTCATTACTGGTAATTCTTATAGATATTCTCAAGCTCTTATGACTAACATGTAGCCTCAACAGTATTATCAATATCTCACCTGCAATAGTATCCATATCATCCTCAGTTCTCTCAGCAGCAATACTAGTAGATATTGCATCTGATAGACTAAGGGACTGCGAAGAGTGACAATGTCACTAGTATGAGAGCATCATGTATGTTAAAATTCTCTACTTTCACCACTACATATGACAAACAAATAGTTGATTCTGGATCCTCCAAGCATATGGTTAATACGCTTAATTTATTAACACAACACAATATCTTATCTGACTCTCAAGGAGTAAAAGTACACTTGCCTACTGGTAGTGTAGCTAGGGTCAGCAATATAGGCTCTTCTAAGATTCTTGGAGGAATTGAGATCACAAATGTGTTGCATATCCCTGAGTTTAATTACAATTTACTCTTTGTATCAAAGTTGACAAGAGAATTGAATTGTATCACTCTCTTTTATCCTGATTTTTGCATTTTTTAGGAGCTCTTAAGTGGGAAAGTAAGAGGGATTGTCGGTTTGGAGAATAATTTGTATGTGGTAAATGTTGATTGTCCATTAAAGTCACAAAGAGCTCAGTTGAAGCCTCAATGAGACCAAGTTAACACAATTTCTAGTGCTACTAAGTCATGTTCATTAGCTTCAATAAATTATGCTAGAATAAGTTTGCCTCTGTGGAATAAAATACTAGGGAATGTGCCTCTTACTACTCTAAGGAAGTTAAGCTGTTTAAAAAATGTGTCTGACAAAACTGTTGATTTCTGCAATGTATGTCTATTAGCTAAACAGCCTAGACTATCTTTTCGATTAAGTAATACATCTACTACTGCTTGCTTTCACATATTGCATGTTGATGTCTGGGGTCCCAACTCATGATGGTAAGAAGTAACTTTTTTACCTTGGTTGATGACTATTCAAGGTACACATAGTTATTGCTACTAAATTCCAAGTCTGAGGTAACAGTAGCATTTAGGAATTTCCTTGTGATGATTGGTAATGTCTTTTTCTCAATTGTTAAAGTACTGAGGACTGACATTGGTTGTGAGTTCTTCAATTCACAGGTGACTGACCTGCTCTAGTCACTAGGTGTCATACATCCAAGCTCTTGTGTCTACACAACCCAAATGAATAGGGTTGTAGAAAGAAAGCATAGGCACATTCTGGATACTGTTGGATCTCTGAGGTTTCAATCTAGTATGCTATTGAAGTTCTGGGGTAAGTGTGTTCAAACACGTGTTTATCTCATCAACATGTAGCCAGTTACTATTATTAAGGGAAATACACCTTATGAGCTTATGTATCATGTTCCTCCATCTCTTAACCATCTCAAAGTATTTGGCGACCTTGCTTTTGCTACTGAAGCAAGATAGGTTGACAAGTTTGCTTCTAGGGCAATTTTAGCAATTTTTATTGACTATTCAACTCTCCAAAAAGGGTACAAAGTGTTTTCTCTACATACTACAGAGTTACTGGTTAGCAAAGATGTATTTTTCAAGGAGGAAATTTTTCCTTTTCAGCACATAAATACCTTTTCCTTACTATTGTTTCTTGTTCTTCAGTTCACAGAAGTACATAGTGATACACCACATTTGGTTATCCCCACTGTGGTTGATAGTGGAGCTGATGTTATGCTTATTCTAGCTCCTAGTGATGTGCCTTGCTTGAGTGAGCCTGTATTCTCATTCTACCTATTTACTGTTAATAATCCTATGGTTCCCTTGTCTGCTGAAAGGAGGAGATCTTCTAGCCAGTCTAGGACACTTATCTGGCTTCAAGATTATCTTACTAGCTAGACCAAGTCTAAGTCTACTTGTCTTTCTCTAGTTTTCAATCATGTCAGTTATGAGTCTTTGTCTGCGGATCATGGTGCATTGGCTGCTTATTCTGTTATTTCTGATCCCAAGTCTTTTCACTGAAGTTGCTCTTCATCTTCAGTGGATTGAAGTCATAAAGTCTAAAATTGTTTCTCTAGAAGAGAATCATACTTGTAATATTGTTGATCTTCCACCTGGTAAATAACCTATTGGTTATAAATGGGTGTTTAAGGTAAAGTATTTGTCCTCAGGTAATGTTGAGAGATACAAGGTAAGGCTAGTTGCCTAGGGGTTTTTCCAAAAGAAAGGTCTAGATTACTCAGAGACCTTCTCTCATGTAGCCAAAATGGACACAATGAGATTAATTTTAGCTGTTTCTATTGCCAGAAATTGTCATGTTCTCCAAATGGATGTGCACAATGTATTTCTGCATAGTGGTCTTGTTGAATATATGTCCATGGTTATTCATCCTAGTTTTTGCAGATATGGGGAGACTGGTAAAGTCTGCAAACTACAGAAGCCATATATGGACTAAAGTAGCCACCAAGATAATGGAATCTTAAATTGACAGAAGCATTAGTTTAATTGGGATTTTCTCAAAGTCACTATGACTTCTCCTTGTATACTAAGAAAGAAGGCAATGAGCTGATAATAGTTCTTGTGTATTTAGATGATCTTCTAGTTACTGAAAGTTGTGGTACTCTGATTGTCAAGACCAAGAATGATCTGAAGCTCGAGTTAAGAATGAAGGATTTATGAGAGCTAAAATTCTTTCTTGGTATTGAGTTTGCTAGGTCTAAGAAGGGGTATATTATGAGCCAGTGCAAATATACGTGGAGCTTATTTTTGAGATGGGATTAAGTGGTGCCAAGCCAGTTCATACACCACTGGATCCTAACCTAAGGCTAACATCCTTTGAGTATGATTCACATGTGCAAGGTTCAGATATAGCAACAACAGACAAACCCTTGAAGGATATTGGGAGATACCAAAGATTGGTAGGTAGGTTACTATACGTAACTATGACCAAAGTAGATATCACTTTTGTAGTACAAAGCCAGTATATGTATGCACCCAAGGAGTCTCATACGTAAGTTGCTCTCAGGGTGGTTAAGTACATTAAGACAGCTCCTTGCATAGGCTTCTTCATGCCTGCACAGAGTTTAAAATTACTGACTACATTTTGTGACTCAGATTGGGGAACTTGCATGCAAACAAGGAGATATGTGACTGGTTATTTGATGAAGTTTGGGAGTGCTCTTTTCTCTTGGAAGTCAAAGAAACAAGAGGCAGTAACTAAAAGTTGAAATGAAGCTAAATTCATAAGCATGGCATCAGCTTTTACAGAGATCATTTGGCTCGTTGTGTTGTACAAGGAACTGGGATTGAGTATCAAGCAACCAGTGAACTTATTTTGTGATAGCAAGGCTACAATACAAAAATTGTAGTCAATCTCATCTTTCATGAGAGAATCAAGAACTTTGATATTGATTGCCACTTTGTTAGAGAAAAGTTGCTACAGGATATGATCAAGACTCATCATGTTACTGCAAAGGATCAATTGGCAGATCTACTTACCAAAATCTTGGGGAAGGTTCAACACTTATACTTGCTGTCCAAGCTGGGTTTGAAAGACATATTTCAGCCACCAGCTTGAGGGGAGTGAGTTCTGAACAGTGGAGTTAGAAGTTAGTTACAGTGAATAGTAAAATTAGTTAGTTGCTATGCACAATAAAGTCCCAAAGTTAGTTTGTTAGTTAGTTACAGGGTTAAGTTAAGCTAACTAGCCTAGATGGTTTAGGACTAGAGTCGGTTAGATGCACTGTATATGTAGTGTAGAGTAGAAATTTTGTAACTGGACTGATATGATTTCAATACAGATCTTCTTCTTCTCTCTATTATGAGCTATGGCTCAATCTCATTGATCTTCATTGATGAAACTCAACATACCTACCACTACTGGTGGCATTGCTGTCGTCTACCCTCCGATGGTCCCCGTCGTCGAAGAGGAGGCTCTTGTTGAGGAGTCCCCATTTTAAGCAAAAGGAGAATAGAGAAGAAGAGTGAGCAGCGTCCGCCGATGACAACTAATATCATTCTAAGAAACCAGAACTTCACCGGCAATTGCACTCCTCGATCTCAGATTGGGTACAAAGCATTTAATTAGGACCTTTAACCATGTACACTTGGACTTGGAAGTCCATTATTAGTCTCACCAAGTGGAATCCCAAGAATCATGGTAACTATAGTACTGCTCTTCCTCTTTCATGTTTTGCCTTTATCAAACAGTTTCAACTCAACATTCTTCATTTACAAGGCTTTGATCGCTTCAACAAAAGAGGCATCTGGTTCTTCCTCCGCCTCCCCTAAAGGAACCGTTACCAGCCCTCATCCGAAAAGGCGAAGGTTGAGAAAGAAGAAAGAACAACCCGGGGCAGGTGAGAGCAAATTATTCCCGCACCGAGTCCCCGGATATCTTCTCTCTCCTCCATGATGAAGCTCCAAATCCAGTTGACTTGGACGGTGATAATGAAGAAATATTTCATTAAATTTTTGTCACTTTTACTTTAGTTTTTAATATCGATATGAAATGGCCGATGCAGAAATAAAGACCTCTCACCTTCTCCTCTATAGGAAGAAGCTGGAAGGAAAGGATTAGTTGCACGTTTTTCAAGGAACAACTAATACCTTCTTTAATTTCTTTCTCCTTCGTGGAATCGGTTTCTCGGATATCTATCGACATATATATAGATCATAGAATTTGATATTTCGATCGTGATATTTTTAATGCATTGCGGTAAATATCAAATATATAGTCACATATCCAAATCAATAGAAATTAGTTGCATAAAGGGGCGGATCTAAGAGGGGGCGAGGATGTTCAACTGACCTCCTCGACAAAAAATTATAATATATATATAATAATATATATACTTGAGATTGACTCAGTAGTTTAGGGGGTTCTAAATTTACCTTGAAGTTCCACTTTCAAATTCAAACACTATTCCCTTAGTGAAAATTCTGAATTCGCCACTGTTCACATGATCAAAATCAAGTTCTACTAATTATGGTTACTTTGCTCCGGCTGTTAAAATTAGTTTTGCTTGTCTAGGAATCGTTCTTGGTACTAGTCCATAATGATCAAAATCGAAGCGTAAGCCAATTAGTAAAGCAAATTCAATGAAGCAACAACTAATATCATAAAGAAGCGGCCATAAACTAGAGAGTTTTGATCAATTTAAACGATCATTTAATGTAGTTGAAATAACTGAATTTGGACCTATAAAATAAGAATGCAATGTGGTGACGTGAAAAATATGTCATTTGACATAAAGTAGATCTGAGAAGTCTTGTTCAAATTTGTATACATGCATGAGTGTATCACGTCTCTCCTCTAATTAATTACAACTTCTAATGGATATTATGTTGTTAGTTATTCATTTATTCTCTTCACACTGCCTCACCAACCATAATAAATTAAAGTTCTTCTTAATTAATTTCAAATGCATCCATTTTTAATCGCTCTACTTCTTTTGTCTCCATTCCCCTAGCAAGAGTTTCTTCATCCTTGCGTTTTAAAATTTATATATGATCAGTGTAAATATTACAGTAATATTAGATTATTCAAAAAATATTTACAGATAAGCATTCCTAAATTAAATGAGCGATTTGAAATCTTAAAAAATAAGATATGTTATCTCACATGTGCTACAATAAATAAATAACATAATTGTGTAAAAGTGAAGGAGAAGGAGGAATTTTGCAAACAGATACAAATATGTAAATTTAGTAATTTTGCATACTCTAGCTGAATTTAGTACCAATAAAGAAGGAAAAATGTTGCAAATGCCCTTAAAAGGCAAAAAATATATGCTACAATTTGATTCATTGTGAGTTGTGACATCTTCTAATGACAATTTATCTTTTAATCTGACATAGTAAAACATTTAGATAGGAATAATGAACCTTCATTAATTGGAAAGAAAATCTAAAATTTTATGGCATATTTTTGGGATTTATGATTTATCTTTTGGTGTACTTAACATTTTTTTTTCTAAATAAAAATAGTGAAAATGCATCAGTACGAGCTGTTTAATTTTTACATATTTCTTTATTTACCCTCTTTTTTTTTTTCTCTTTTCCAAATATGAAAGAAGTAAATTATTACGTTAATGATGATTTTAGCATGACATCACCAACCTATTTAGGATAAATAAATAATGTAATCTGAGAAATCTCTTAATTAATTAATTTTTTGATTTTCTTTCCTTAAAAAGTCTTTAATAAATGAAATGGTCAACTCCATGGCCATTGACTCCCACTATAGAGTTGCATTAGCCCTTTATGAAATATACAAATAAAAAATAAAAAATTATTCAAGATTCTGAAATGGCAACCAAAGTGTACATTGTGTATGTGTTCCTTTTCTCTGTTTCAGTTTCTTCATATGTATATCAAATGTATATTTATCTCTATGTGTGTGTAATCTTTTATTCTCTTGTTTTCGGAAATAACCTCTTTACCCCGGGACTATACTGCATATGTTGTTGTTGTTGTTTTCTGCAAGATCAGTTTAAGATTGGAAATCCTTGCATATAAAATAATTGATTTTTGGATTTTAATCTTGGATTTAAAAACTAACGAACATTTCTATTAGTTTTTTTTAGTTACTATTCAATGTATGGGCATGTTGAGAAGCTGGCACAAGAGATAAAGAAAGGTGCTGCATCTGTTGAAGGAGTTGAAGCTAAACTATGGCAGGTGAGTTTTAAGTGTCAAATGTTGATTTTCTAAACCATCAGATTAAGCTGACTCATAACAATAATCTGTCTAATAAGGTAACTAACATAACCTGCTATATTTACTTAATCCATTTCTGTACATGTCCATTTAGAGCATAGAGTTAAAAGGCGAGAAAACGAATGATAATACACTTGTTTTATTAATCTTATAAGCCAGTTGATATCTGAGAAGAAGGGGATATGGGATGACCATAACGGATGTGTATCTAGGTCAGAACAACTTAATTCTTGTTTTTGAGAGAAAATCTTTCAAATTTGATCAACCATTAACGAGTAATCCTGGTGTAGGTTAATTTGGTTAGAGAGATGGAGAAATAGTATTTCAAGATTCATTACGTGTCCAACAACTCTTGTTCTTCTTGGTGTCTGTTATTTCGGCACAAATCTATTTGGTTCTTAGAAAGAAGTAGTTCGAGAAGGTTCAATTGGCCAAAATAAATTTCAAGATTTGCAAATTTATCAATATCAAGTTCGTAAAAAGAGTCATTATTCTTGTTGGTGGAGTATTTATAATCAAGAAAATGAAATTCTGAAAACTCCTTTGTCTGTTGATATATGAAACAGGTGCCAGAAATTCTATCAGAAGAGATTCTTGCAAAGATGAGTGCACCTCCGAAAGGTGGTGCACCGATCATTGCACCAAATGATCTCGTTGAAGCTGATGGATTTATATTTGGTTTTCCAACAAGATTCGGGATGATGCCTGCACAATTTAAGGCCTTTCTTGATGCAACTGGTGGTCTCTGGCAAACTCAGCAACTAGCAGGCAAACCAGCAGGCATTTTCTATAGCACTGGTTCTCAAGGAGGCGGCCAAGAAACTACCGCGTTAGTCCTTTACTTCTCTCTCAATCAATGACTTCAAATTTGTGTATTTTTATACATTACAGTAAGAACTTACCCGGTGTATGTGTAAAGTGAAACAAAGTAAGGATTCGTAGGACATGATTTTGACATTTCTTTGTTTAAACCAAAATTTTGACTATATTGTTGCCTACCCTTTCATTATCCATAGTTAGTCCCTATGAGCCTATTTAGCCTATTTCTTGGATAACCTATTAGCTCGATACAATTCTCCTCGATGAGTTTTCATATTTTTGAAATGTATTCATAATGATCAATACTCAGTATGCTATATTTTAGGGTGCATCCACCCCTGCACTTAACCTAATGGTAATGTCAATTCTACGTAATTTTGAATCTATGAAGTTTGAAAGTTTAAAGTGAAGACATTTCCTCAATGTGATGTTATATTTTTCAGGTTGACAGCAATTACACAACTTGTTCACCATGGAATGATTTTTGTTCCAATTGGCTACACATTCGGAGCAGGGATGTTCGAGATGGAGAAAATCAAAGGTGGAAGTCCATATGGTGCTGGAACTTTTGCTGGTGATGGCTCCAGACAGCCTAAGGAGCTCGAATTGGAGCAAGCTTTTCACCAGGGGAAATACATTGCTACCATCACTAAGAAGCTCAAAGGCTCTGCCTAACCTATATAGTTTTCGCCATTTGCATTCTCTAGTTTTCTTTGTTCTCTTTTAAACAAATTATGCTTTGGTTTGTAATTAAGTTGATACTGAATTAAAGTGTGCAATGTCCTGTTTTTATCATTATATATATAGGGATCATTTGGTCAGTATTTGTTACTGATTCTACATGTTCATGAATCTTGATAGTTTCTTTTTGGATGTTACATCTGGTGTTCTTATTGAGAAACAACTAGTTATCTATCTATCTCCAACACATAATAACTAGCGCATGCATCATAAATTTAACTTTTTTCATCTTGAAATATTATAAAACTGATGACCATTAAATTTTGGCAGTTACTATTCAATGTATGGGCATGTTGAGAAGCTGGCACAAGATATAAAGAAAGGTGCTGCATCTGTTGAAGGAGTTGAAGCTAAGTTATGGCAGGTACAAATTATTTACACCATCAGATTAAACTGACGTATAACAATAAATCACCTTATATTAAGCGTAATAAGGTAACTCACATTGTCAATATATATAACTTAAGTTCGTTTCTGTAATTAATCTTGGAGCAGGTGCCGGAAATTCTCTCAGAAGAGATTCTTGCAAAGATGAGTGCACCTCCGAAAGGTGGTGCACCGATCATTGCACCAAATGATCTCATTGAAGCTGATGGATTTATATTTGGTTTTCCAACAAGATTCGGGATGATGCCTGCACAATTTAAGGCCTTTCTTGATGCAACTGGTGGTCTCTGGCAAACTCAGCAACTAGCAGGCAAACCTGCAGGCATTTTCTATAGCACTGGTTCTCAAGGAGGCGGTCAAGAAACTACCGCGTTAGTCCCTTTTACTCTCAATAAATGCCTGAAAACACAATTCAAGTACATTACTGCACCGATGAGTTCTCATTTTTTGAAATGTATTCATAAAGACCTTATTAACCAACGATACCAAATACTTCTTTGTTCTATATAAAGCATCAAACAACCCCCGGCCTCTATTAGGAAAACAACATACTTGATCAGTTGGCTAGGAAGCATATATTGATCATCAAGTGATGTCATTTTATTTTATCTATACCTTACGTATATTAAGTAAAAGTTTTGAACGAAATGGTGCCAGATGAGACGCCAGTTGGCCTAATGGACACGTTGCCTTGAAGTGAGGAAAGTTTCACATTGCCTAAATGTGGTGATATATTGTGCAGGTTGAGAGCAATCACACAACTTGTTCACCATGGAATGATTTTTGTTCCAATTGGCTACACATTTGGAGCTGGCATGTTCGAGATGGAGAAAATCAAAGGTGGAAGTCCATATGGTGCCGGAACTTTTGCTGGTGATGGCTCCAAACAGCCTACAGAGCTTGAATTGGAGCAAGCATTTCACTAGGGGAAATACATTGCTACCATCACTAAGAAGCTCAAAGGTTCTGCCTAAATCTTTGTTACTACATTTTCACTGCTCGTGCCACACACACTCTCGTGGTGTTTAACATTTTGCCTTTTTCCTTCTTCAGTTACTACGGGCAAGTCTTATCCCACTGTGAGCGAGGAGTACCTCAAGGCTGTTGACAAATGTAAAAGGAAACTCAGAGGACTCATTGCTGAGAAGAATTGTGCACCTCTTATGCTCCGTCTAGCATGGCACTCTGCCGGTACCTATGATGTGTGTACCAAAACTGGAGGTCCTTTCGGTACCATGAGGTTAAAAGCAGAACAAGCACATGGAGCAAACAATGGTCTTGACATTGCTCTGAGACTCTTGGAGCCTATCAAGGAGCAGTTTCCCATCCTCTCCTATGCTGATTTCCATCAATTAGCTGGCGCTGTTGCTGTTGAAGTTACCGGAGGACCTGATATTCCCTTTCACCCTGGCAGAGAGGACAAGCCAGAACCACCTGTTGTAGGTCGTTTGCCTGATCCCACCAAGGGCTCTGACCATTTAAGAGACGTGTTCGTGAAACAAATGGGGCTTTCTGACAAGGATATTGTTGCACTCTCTGGTGCTCATACATTAGGAAAGTGCCACAAGGAGCGTTCTGGTTATGAGGGACCTTGGACCGCTAATCCCCTCGTCTTTGACAACTCATACTTCAAGGAACTATTGAGTGGGGGAAAAGGAGAGCTTTTACAGTTGTTTCGAATGGATTTGGTTGGTATAATGGAAAATCAGAATATTCGGTGATTCAAGAAGTGACTTTTCATTATTCAGAAATTCATAATAATGAAAATTGACTAAACAAATAAAAATCCAATTCTCCCCTCAAATATGAATATCAGACAAAGCGCTCCTCTCTGATCCTGCTTTCCGTCCCCTCGTTGAGAAATATGCCGCGGATGAAGATGCATTCTTTGCTGATTATGTTGAAGCTCTCTGAATTGGGATATGCTGAAGCTTAAGATGGTGATAGGAAGAGTTGGGAAGGGTGGCATGTTTTTGTTTATGGTTCATTTCTAAAAGATTGCTGGAATTGTTGTTTTTTGCTGTTCTTTATCTTCGAAAGTAGCTGCTTTAGCTTCAGCCACTCGAATTTTCGATATTTCTTTTTATTTCTCATCAAACGAATGAAATCTTCTTCTGAAAATCCTAGCTATTCTTAGCATGATATTGGAAAATTTCATTGCTATTACTCAAACAAGCATGAAACGTACATATGCTTGCATATTTGTCCATAGGCCAAATCGGATATGTAATTATTGAAATAATTATTGGAGACTCAAATGATGGATATGCAAGCGTGATTACTTGAGTAAATTTCACAAATGGTAACTTAACTATCACTTTTTTTCATAAAAATAACTTAACTATTATCACTTTGTTTTACAAAAATAACTTAACTATCCAGGAACTTTTGCTTGCATTGTATTATGATATAAAATTGGCCAACTTTATTAAAAAAAAATATTTGGATTTTATAGTTTTTCTTCTTGCTCTTTAGAACACATGTTCTGGATTAAGTGTGAAATGTCTTATTTTTATCAGCAAATTTATAGGGATCATTTAGTTACAGGTTGATTTTACATGTTTATGAATCTTGATATTTTCTTTTTGTGCCCTAATTTACTGATGTTATGCCTGCTGTACTTATTAAGAAACAACTAGGTATTCTCTCCGGTCCATTTTACTTGTCATGTTTTATTCTGCACATCTTTTTAAGAAAACATTAAGTAGAGGATAATTTGACTAAATTATACTTATTTATTACTTCTTGCTTTTGCATCACATTAATATCTGGGAAAAGGGGCAAATATACCCCTCAACTTTGTGATTTAGAGCAGATATACCCTCCGTTAAAAAAGTGGAGCAAATATACCCCTGCCGCCTATGGAATGGTGCAAATATACCTCTGTCGTCTATGAAATGGTGCAAATATACCCTTTTTACTAATAAAGTTATTTTTTTTAATTAAATAATATTTATCTTATTTTTTAAAATTAAAAAAAGACAAATGGATTTATATTTGATAGGTAAAATGGTGCTAAAAATACAGTTTCATCTAACTAATCTAAAATACATTCCCATAGAAAAAGTAAAGATGGTTATGCAGGTACTATATAGTCAGGAATACGAGTATTTTTATTTTCATCGGATGTTTTTTAAATTGAAAATTTGTGGGTTATTATTTTTGTTTGGATCGTGCGGGTTGGGTCAGTTAAAAAATGTATTCATTTGTATTTTTTCAATTTTAAGAAATAAGATAAATATTATTTGATTAAAAAAATAAAGCCCATTAGTAAAAAGGGTATATCTGCACCATTTCATAAACGGCAGGGATATATTTGCTCCACTTTTTTAACGGATGATATATTTGCTCTAAATTGCAAAATTGAGGGGTATATTTGCCCCTTTTCCCTTAATATCTCTCAATATTTATGACTAAAGGTAAAGGTGAAAACAAACAACTAATTATATCTTAATTTTTTTTGAATGACAACTATTTTGGATATCTATTTTTAGTATGGACGATAAGTAAAGTAGTCCAGAGGAAGTATATGTCTTCAACACATAAATAACTAGCATGTGTATCAAACTACTCCCCCCGTTCACTTTTATTTGTTCATTATTTCAAAAATAGATTTCACTTTTACTTGTCACTTTTAACATAACAAGAAAAGACAACTACTCCCTCCATTTCAATTTGTTTGGCCTATTTTGACTTGGCACGGAGTTTAAGAAAGTAAAGAAGACTTTTGAAACGTGTGATCTTAAATTAAAGATATGTCAAATGTATTAAAATATCATTTAATCTTGTGGTCTTGAATATGCCATGTGGAAAGTTGGAATTAAAGAGTTTCTAAAAAAGAAAAGAGACATTCTTTTTTAAACGGACTAAAAAGAAAAGTAGGCCAAACAAATTAAAACAGAGGAAATATCTTTTTTCATCTTTTACCCTTAGCATTAATTACTTATTCTTCAAATCATTTTTCAAGATCTAATATTAAGCATCAATTAATAATATGGATAATGTGACAAAATAATCATATCAATCATTATTTTTTTTAATGAGTGTGTCAAATCTAAATAAGATAAGTAAAAGTGAACGGAGGAGTACAAGTAAATGTAACTTAATTTTTTTTTGGTAATTAAAAATTCATTAATCACCAGTGAATCTAATTACAAAATCAGGGGAGAGCATCCAACTTCACCCCCTCTCAAGAAGCTACAGCAAATCCTATATCTATCAAGTGCTAGTACTATCTCTTACCAATATCCTCCTGCCTACATTACATTTGCAACTTCAAAAAATCAAACAGAGTTCAATTATCCCTCACACGAGTACATAGAGTAGTTATCAAAGAATGCAAAAGTGTTATTGTATCTTTACATTTATGTTGGAAGATTCTGCAATTTTGCTCAGTCCATACATCATATATCACCGCAGCAAAGCCTGCTTTGAGGAGGGTTCTCCTAGCACTCTTTCCCTTAGATTCCTTTGCCACCCATTGTCATTCCTGCTCCCAGGTATGGATACCTCGTTGCCAAGTTAGCCATAGCAGGACATGTCTCCAGATTTCCTTCACATAATTACTTTCAAAGAACAGGTGTTCAGTTGTTTCATCACACACTTTGGATCCATTGCTATGCCCCATTTAAGCAACATGTCTTTGGTTCTTAAGCGACCATGAAGTGCTATCCAAAGGATGAACACCTGTTTGGGGCATGCTGCATTATGATAGATCAGATTTCGCCATTCCACCTTCTCCACTTCACCCCTTATGCCTCTATACATATATGAGATTGAGAATTTCCCATCGCTAAGAGTCTGCTGATTTGATTGTACTATATTCAAGTGCTTTCTCATAATCATAATTTTCCTCATCATCCAGGATGCTTGTTTAGGATCCTGCATGCTCATAAAATCCTGTTTTTTTATGTAGTAAGTATGTATCCAAGTAATCCACAACTTGTCTTTTTTCTCACTTAGAGCCCATAATAATTTGCATATGGCTGCTTGATTCCATATCTTGAGATCCGTTATGTTCGGCCCTCCAGTATTTCTTGGCAAACAGACCCTTTTCCAGGCAATCAGTGCCTTTTTGGAAACAGATACATCCCCTATCCATAGATAGCTACGACACACTACTTCAACCAACTTGATAATCTTCTGAGGGAGCAAAAACAATTGTGCCCAGTAAGCCTGAACTCCAAAGAGAACAGCTCTAATGAGCTGCAACCTGCCTGCATATGACACGTTTCTGGCCATCCAAGAAGTAATTTTTGTTGTCATCTTCCTCACCAAGGGCTGGCATTGGGACACTGTGAGTCTCTTGGTAGATAATGGAACTCCAAGATATCTGAAAGGTAGTTCTCCTAAGTTCATATCCTAGTAGTTGCAATATCTGTTGTTTAGTGGTGTGGTCCACACCTCCAAAGTACACTTGACTCTTTGAGAGGTTGACCTTCAATCCAAATGCCTTAGAAAACATACTAAATTTGTCTCTTAGCATTTGTACTGATGTAAGGTCCCCTCTAGCAAGCAACAACAAATCATCTGCAAAGCACAAGTGGGTAATGTTGAGTTTCTGATATCTAGGATGAAAGTTGAAATTAGGTTTATCTCCCAAAGTACCCAAGCATCTGTTCAAATATTCCATTAGTAGCACAAAAATATAGGGTGATATAGGATCCCTTTGCCTTAGTCCCCTCCTGGCCTTCATTGTGTCTGATAAATGGCCATTGATCATGAAAGTATAACTAACAGTGTTGATACACTTCATGATCCAAGTGACCATTATGCTAGGAAACCCAAGTTCTCTCAATACTTGAGAGATAAAGTATCATTCCACTGAGTCATACGCTTTCTGAAGGTCCACTTTGATTTAAGAATTATTCCTTTCCTCCCTTCTTCATCTTTTGACTTTTTCTAAAATTAATGTTACTTTTATATTTTCGAAAGCTCTTTACTTATTATATTCTTAACAACACCCTCTTAATAAAAGACATTTGTGACTATGAGACTGTAAGAACAATTATTGCTAATTTCTATTTTTTTAACAGCATGACAAGGAAAAGTTCTATGAGACAAGATGGCAATGGATTTAACAATGAATACATAGTGGTGAGAATGACCTTGTATAGCCTTTCTATTTGGAATTTTCACATTGTATAGCCATCTATAAAAATAATAGTCGATATATAAATATATATCTTTTATATATTAATGCATCTATACGTGTAATATACATAATTTATATATAATTAGTGTATATCTTTTGTATATATGATTAGTAGTTATAATTATTTTTTGCGATTAGCCAGCTCAATCCATTTTTCCATCCGATGATCTTCACCCTAGGACTGACTCTGTTCGACCTGTCTTGATTGCCTAGCTAATGCTACCGTCGCAAGCAACCTCTCAAAGAATAGGGAGTGAACGACCCTTCTATCTAGCGGCCAAATGTGTTACTTCCCTTTCTATTTTGCATGAAATGAATAATCATTTTCTTTGTTTGGTGAAAACTATTTGGGATTAGTTCAAGACCTTTTAAATTTGGCTTTATAACACTAATATTTCTTATGATTTATAATATTATGCTTACTTCTCCTATTTGAATTTTTTTATAATAATTATTTTAAACTATTTATAGTTAATTCAGAATAATAACAATCTAACCCGTTTGACCTTTTCACTATTACACATTTACACACTTATAACTAATTAATTATTTGATTAATTGGATGAAGGAAGGTTATGAATGGAATATCTCACATCGGTGGATGAATGGAATTCTGGGCTCCTTACGAGGCTTAGGCAATCCTCCTTTATTTGAGCTAGCTTTTCGGTATGAGTTAGGTCCAAAGCCCAATTTTATATGGTATCAGAGCCAAGTTTGATGTGGCCCCAGGAATCGATCAGTGGGTGGGGGTGGAAATATCCCTGGTCCATGAATGTGCATGCACCGACCGGGCATTAGAACCTCAGATAATGAATGTCTGGAATCAGGCATGAGGGGGCGTGATGAATAGAATATCACACATCGATGAATGAATTAAATCCTGGGCTCCTTATAAGGTTTGGACAATCCTTCTCCATTTGAGATAGCTTTTGGGGTGTGAGTTAGGCTCAAAATCTAATTTGATGTGAAATTTAGCAAACCGTGTGAGGAAGGCTTCTCATAGGAGTAATTCTCCTGACTAGTTCTTTGCCTTTTGCAGGGTGGAGTGTGTGTTGTGAGTGCAAATTCTGATTTAACCGATAAATCAAATTGAGAAAATATTATTAATTTATCGGTATCAGGTTATTGATTTAATAATTTTTAAATAATATTGTATTTTTTATATTTGCCTATTGGTTCAGTTATCGATTCTTTGAGTTTACTTAATGGTCAAATCGATAACTCAATAAAATCTTGTTAAATTTGCCTTCTTATCCCTGATTATATAAAAGTGGCGTTATAGCTAGAAACCCCTATTCCTAATTTCCTATTTCCAAATTCCTAAGCTTTGTTAACTTGACTGTAGTATATTGGAGTTTGTTATTGTTGGGAAACAAGGTAAAATATAACAATAATAATATTTATTATTACTATTAGTTAAATAACATTAATAATATTAGAAGAATAATAGTACTGAAAATTAAATAATATTACTACGATATATAGTATATAACAATACTTGAGTCGTGCTGTGCACTGTCCTAAGAAACTATTTCAATAGTGTAAAATTATTTCCCAAAATTAAACAAGCCTTCTCTAATTACTTAGAGGATTCAGGAATCAGCAAAATTTAATTAGTACCAGCAAATTAAACAAAGAACAAAACCAAAACAATAATTTTTTTAATTTAGGCAAAAGATGAAGAGGGAAACGTGAAAGAGAGTGAGGGAGTAAGAAGAATGTTTTATGTGATTTCTGATGGAAATAGGAAGGGGTATATATAGTGGATAAATAGGCTTAGAAGGTTGACAAGTGGCCAGTCACTTGTCCAAAAAAAATTTAAAATTTAATTTTTGCGGTTTGTAGATCATTTTATTGATTAATCAAAACAGATGGCGAAAAGAAAACTACATGGCATGACATATTTAAGCCCTTAATTACAATTCATAACAAAACTTTCAAAAAATTACTATCCACAACAAATATAGAAATATTTTGACCAGACCCATTCATAAGTCCAAATACAATTAGAAGAGTTTCATTCCCCTCCTAATACCACGCCCAATCAATATTCACTTCCTTTTTCAATCAAACCTCTCTCCCACAATCTCAATATTCTCGCCATTACACCCAAATTGGTTTCTTCACGATTTCAAATATTTTCATATCAAATTCAAGTATCTTCCACAATTTCAGTTAAGCACCATTATCAGTTATTGTTAGTATTTCTTCCATAAATACATTTGACGGTAGTTGTATTTCAATCAATTTCATTACTTTTTCTCAAGCTTCCATTGTTTTACTTAATTTATAGTTGGTAGTAAGTTTGGAAGTATGCTTTAATGGATGAACACACACCAAGTAAGAGGTTTACAAGAGGTACATCACGTAGCAATGTTAATTTTGGCTATGCAACATCTTTTAATTTGGGTATTTCTCAAGCAAATACAAATGCAGGCTCTGCTACTACTGTCGCTCAAGTGGAAAAGTCAGTACAAAAGTTTAGATCCAAGCATAGGAATGATCCAGTATGGCGGAAATATTGAAGAAAAGAGGCACAAAAAAAATCGACATTCATCGTTCCTCAACTTCCAATAAAGACAACAAAACAGTAAAAAGAAAAAGGAAAGCTAAAGATATTGCATCTACTAGCAAGAATTTGAAAAAAAGTTCGAAAAAGATTATGAATCTCAATCTGGTGAAGAAGATCTTGATGAAGAAGGAGAGATATATATTTTTATATATTTTTTAAAGTGTATTTTAAATTTTTTATATGTATATAAATAATATAAATTGAGAATTTTGCACAGAACTTTATTGTATTTGTATTTTTTGATTCAACACAAATACATATGTTTGTACTTTCCAACACGAGAATGTATTTCTCTTCTTAGACTTTGCAATCCTGCAAATGTATTTGTAATACATAAGGTACTCGAATACAAATACAAATGTATTTTTGACTGCTCTTGTATATATATCGACACACATTTAAAAACTCAAATGTATTTGTATATGTTTGGTTGGTCTGGTACATGTAATTAACATACGAATATATTAAATGTATTTGTATTTGAATACAATCACAAATGTATTTTTTGTTGGTTGTTCTGGCATATATGTATTAGTTGTATGCAAAGCGAATACAAATACAAATAATTTATTTGTTTGGCTGGTCTGATATATGTACTTAACATACAAACATATCAAATGTATTTGTATTCAAATACAAATAAAAATACATTTTTGTTGGATGTTCTGGCATATGTATTAGTTGTATGCAAAGTGAATACAAATATAAATGATTTATGTGTGTTTGGCTGGTCTGATAAATGTATTTACACAAATGAAAATACAAATAGACTGTTTTATACACCTTTATATATTGAATTTGAAATTTTGATCCATTGTATATCATTTTTTTCTACAGGTTATAATCATTAAAAATCATTTTTTTAAAAAATTCTTGATATAAACAAGGAATTATAATCATTAAAGATTCTTGATATAAGGAAGGAATTATAATTATTAAATATTCTTGATATAAGGAAGGAATTATAATCATTAAAGATCCTTGATATAAGGAGGAATTATAATCATTAAAGATTCTTTCCTTTTTAAATTGTAACAATTAGCTAAAATCACTCTTTCACATCAATTTGTATTTGACTAATAAAATATGGACATTAAATACAAATAAAATGATAATATTTTAGCTTATTAGATGCTCTCGCCCGTAATTAGTTAATGTATGCTATCTTCTCCTTAATTATGAACTCAAATTTGCTATTTGAGAAATTTTTCTTTAAAAAACAAATAAAAGGGCCAGCCCAAAATCGGACCAGTCCAAAAAAGGAAACAAAATCTAGGCCTAATATATACAAATATCTGTTCTTTATTGAAGAATATTCAGTACTCTTTCCTTTGAATCGTCTCCTCCGTCTAGTCATGTCCAATTAATTAATTTGGCTAGAGGTTATCATTGTTAAAGAAAGTGCATATTAATAAATGGAAACAAGAAGGAAAAGGAAAACTATACAAAAGGAGCAGGTTGATTGTTGGCTTAGTAGTGCTTGTGTTCTTGTCTTTGTTGTCCAATGTGTTTTTCGTGTTTTGCCCTATTGTTGAAAATTTAAGACGAACTTTCATAGATACAGGTTTCTACAATGTCATGAGATATTTAAAAACTACTTTCTCCGTCTAATTTTACTTGTTCACTATTGATTTGACGTACTTTTTATTAAATTATAAATAGAAAGAGAATTTTATCATATCATTCTTTGAATATAATAAATACAACATCTTAAAAAATGCATTGGAGAAATGACTATAGTTAATGATAAGGGTAAGTTAGGAGCCAGGTGTTAAATTATCTCTTGATTTTATAAATTGGGCAAGTATTGTTGGATATCTATTTTTAGTTTAGTAGACAAGTAAAAATGGACAAAGTGAGTACATATTTCCCCTTTAAAAATAGAGTGCAATGTAAGAAATGGAAAATTAGTCAAATTATAATTATTTAGTATTAATAATAAATAAGTAAAACAATTGTTATGAAATATTATAATAAGAAAGGTAAGTGTAACATTACAAATCACAAAAGAAGGGTAGTGTTATAAAGTCGAATTTGAAGGGAGGTCTCTAAAAGTATCTCAAACGTAACTATTTTAATTTAAGAGAAATGGGACCATCTCATCAAAAAAGGTTAAGTTGAAAAATCTAAATTGTTAGAGAGAACACATTTTTATTTATTTAATTATATTTTTAACACGCTCTGTCGCGTACAAGCCTATTTTTTTTTTCATGGGCTAAACATGTGAACATTCTTTCTTTAATAATAAATGACGTTGAAACTCAAACTTATGATCTTTTTCTACTCTGATACCATATTGAAGTATGGTAGTCCACCCAAATCATAAAGAATGGGAAACCACACATTTTCATCCTACCTAAGTCAATTTCGAAAATATATATGAAGACAACTAGCTTGACCATTCATTTTGAACCGAATTTAGGCCATAAAGAACAACACAATCACAGTACTCATGGAATCATTCAATTTGGACTGGTATTAATTTGTACTACATGGTTTGAAAAAGACACTTTAGGTTTTAACAACCTTTTTATAAATGGGACACTAGGAGGGTAATAAAATCAACGCTAATCAGAAGTCTCATGTTCGAGCTTTGAATATGAAAAAAATCATGTCGGAAATGTTGCCCTCAGAATGGGCTCTGCAATGCACAATCCGAATATAATTGGGCTCCAATGCGGATACTGAATACCAAGTAAAATCCCCCCCCCCCCCCCAATAATCAACCCCTTTATATATGAAATGTCAAACTTTTTGAACACTAATTCTGAGAAATAAGCTAAACATACTGTGATATTGATACAAGGTAATATATTGTTGGAACTTCTTTTTTCTTTCCCTGAGTTATGTATTATTTGAATCACTCTACTTCAATAAAAACTATACTTTCCAATTTCTATTTAGCACCTAAACCAATTGGCTTGGTTGATGATTTTATTATAAATCAAAAAGCTTTACATATTTTCTTGAATACTGCAGAAAACTAAAATAGAAACTTGCTATATATTCTGTCCCATGGTACAGTTTTCTTTTTTTAGTTTTTCCCGACAAAAATGATATCTTGCTATGTTTATAAGAATTTTAACTTTTAACTTTATAGGTTGTTCTAAAATAATTTATAGTCATATTAGTGTTTATATCTTATATTATACTTTCTTCGATTCATTTTGCTTGTCATATTAATTAAAAGAGTGAGTAATTTAATTAAATTATCTTTATTTACTCTTTGACCTTAATTTAATACTGATTTTTTTTTTGCGATTTATTTTCTCTCCATATTTATAGGTAAGGTGAAAATAAATAATTAATTATATCTTAATAACTATTTTAGACGAGCTTTCTTTAGTAAGCATGACAACTAAAATAGATCGGAAAGACGAGAGAGTACTAAAAATTCAAAAGTCAGAGTAGCATGTTTGACCAAACATCTAAAATCAGCTTATTTTAAAAATTATTTTTCTCAAAAGTATTTTTTTTAAAAGTACGTTTAGTGAGAAGTAGTTTGTGTTTGACTAGTAATTTAAAAGCATTTTGTGCTAAAATTAGTGTTTGGTCAAATTTTTAAAAAGTGTTTCTAAGTGTATTTTTTTCAAATGTGCTTTTCAAAAAAGTATTTTTGGGGAAAAACTATCTTTTTAGCTTCTAAAAAATAATTTCTGCCACGAAAATTGTGAGTAATTTGAAAAAAAGTTATTTTTATTTTCAAAGTGAAAAATGATATTTGAAAATTGAAGTACTTGTGTTTGGCCATGCATATAAATTAGAATTATTGAAAGATAGGTTATAAGCTGTTTTTCAAATTTCAAATTAAATTTAAAAATTTCATGATCAAACACTAATTTTCATATAAATTTAAAATTATTTCAAAATAAATAAATAATTTTTATGGCCAATACACAATACACGTGTGTTTGTTGAATCACTCAACTAAGGACAAACTCATCCAAAAATCTGTAACGTTGCCACTTACTAAACAAACTACTCGCTTTAGGGCTCGTTTGATATATTCTAATGTATGTATAAAATTTAGTATTAAATAAATAATTATAGACGACCACCTCTAAATTCTAAAATAGTCAGGCAAGTCTTTGATTCGACTATTGATAGATCTGTCTCCTAATCATTTTATTTTCTTCATTTTTTCCAAGTTCTTACTTAGATGGGAGACATGTAGTATGAGTTAAAATAAATGATTACGATTAATTAACTTAACTAAAATTCTAATTATGATTTAAATAATAATAATTTTATATATTTGCTTCCAAAATATTTAATAATTCCACAATTATAGCTACAAAATTTATTTTATCCATGAATATATTTTTTTTAAAAAAATTCTCTTCTTATCTTTTCTTTTTTACTATATTATTCTCCATTTTCATATTCATCGTCTAATTTTCAACTTCTCTATTTGTTAATCTTTTGATTTCATTTTATCATTAGACTCTTTTTCTTTAAATTAGCTATATAAGCAGGGATGACGAAACTTCAATATTTTTAATAACCAAGTCTTTTTAATTATGCTAATTATTTATTTTTATAATAAAATCGACAATGCTCAATTGTGTTATTATAATAATTTGCTAGACTCATAGATTCATATTTATGGGGAAAAAAATCTGGCGTCATAATTTTTGGTATTGCTATTTTCTTTTAACAACAAATTGTGTTGGACGCAAAGGAGAAAAGATAGAGTTAAGAAATTTAGAAAAAAGAGAAATAATAGTTTTTAAACGAATAAGGGTGTATCTATTAATTATTTAATTCATGGTTAGAAAAAAAAAGATAAGAAAAGAGAGAATTTTGTAAAAATATATTTATGGATAAAATAAATTATGTAACTATAATTGTGGAATTACTAAATACTTTGAAAATAAATATATAAAATTATTATTATTGTTAGAGTGGGTAAAAGTCCCACATTGGTTGGGGATTGGACCGATGGTCTCCTTATATGGACTTGGGCAATCCTCCCTTCATGAGCTAGCTTTTGGGGTTGAGTTAGGTCCAAGTGTCATATTTTTACATGGTATCAGAGCCAGGTCTATTCTCGTTTGGGCTCTCGGTCCACGCTTCAATTGTGTCCTGGGCGTGAAGGGAGGGGGGGGGTGTTAGAGTGGGTAAAAGTCTCACATTGATTGAGGAATGGACCGATGGTCTCCTTATATGCACTTGGGCAATCCTATCCTCATTGCTAGCTTTTGGGGTTGAGTTAGATCCAGGTGCCATATCTTTACAATTATTCAAATCATAATTAGAATCTTAGTTTAGTTAATTAAATCTTAACCATTTATTTTAACTCATGTCATGTGTCTCTCATTAAAGTAAGAAATTGGAAATGAAGAGGAGTCGAATTCACTATTGATTGTTTCAACAATTAATTGTAGTCTTCTCTATGCTTGCCACGTATCTAATCAAATATTTTATACTTTCAATATATTTTCACCAATACGATAACATTGTTGTTAAGCCACTTACAAAACAAACTACTCATAATTTTAGGCTTTTTAGCTTATATAAAGGGCGGCTCAATAAGATAAGAGGCCAAAGTTAAATTTTACAAAGAGGCCCAAAAAACTTTGAAATGCGTAATATTCTAGGCCTTTTTATATAGATAATATATTATATGACCTTATTTATGAATTATAGTATAACTTTTATTCGTATAGATTATAGTCTTACTTTTCTTACCAAAAATAGCAGAATCAGCTAAATACATATATAATACATTTCAAACACAATTTTAATTTATTAACACATAAACTAATTTGAATATTTGAAATGCAGGTATAATACATTTTAACATCATTAATAAGGAAAAAAATAAACAACAATAATAATACATTTTAAATTTAATATATTATACATATTATAGGCATGTTTTAATGCACGTGGTGATTATATAACTAAAATATTTTTAATACAAATTTATTATAAGTATTATACTTGAATTCAAATATTTTAGTACTATTAAATTAGTTTATATTGTTAGAAATGTATTATATATGTTCTATAATAACAACTATAGAATTCATAACAATGTATAATATTGAATTCGAATTGTATTAGAACTATTGTTTATATTTAATACTGTTGTAATACAACTTTTGCTTCACCTCTTCTTCTTCGGTGAATCACCACCACCATACCACTATGGGACTACTAATAGCTCCAACCAATCAAACAACAAACCACCACCACTACCACGCAATTCACCCATTGTCGAAGAAGTCATCTCCGGTTTACTGTGAACTCCATCCAGACCACCACCAAACAGCCCCCTCTTTTCATTCTCTGACCATCACCCACCCACCATCACACCCCTCTCCTCCTTTCTTCTCCAACTTCATTTTCGGCGAAGTTAATTACCGAAGAAACCTAACTAGCCACCACTCCGGCGAAATGAATAACATACTACAACAATAACACTATCATCGCCCTCTTCTCCAACTCAACTTTCCCTTTTTCTTTCCTGGCGAATTCGTCTTTCCTTGTTCCCAACCCTTTTCCTTTCCCTGTTCCTGGCCAATCAGCAGCTGCGTTGGGATTCAATTTATCGAAGCTACAGTGATAGTTTCATCTTAAAAGCTAATAAACTATTTAGGATAAATATAGGTTACAGATGGTAATAAAAAAAAGACCCTAAAAAGGATAATAATAGGTCTAAAAGAAATTGTTTATGTACAAATCTCAATATTCTAATTTTTTTAGATGTGCAGTCATATTTTTTAGTTGACATATTTAAATTGAATAAATTCTAATAATAACTAAAACAATAACATATACTTATGAAGTAAGAATATCAACAATGATAATATTCTAATAAAAAATATAATATAAAATTAGAATAAGTAAACTGGCTAAAAAATTTGATAAGTCGATATAATGATGTCGAAATAGTGTTGCATTGCTTCAATATAATATAATGATTTATTTTTGCAATGCTTGAAATTTTGAAGAAGACTAAACAAATTTTGAAATTTTTGTAAGCACAACAGATAACAACAGTTTTGTAAAATACAGAAGGTTTAGTTAGACTCGAGAATTTTTAATAATAAGATATTAACAATAGTGAAAGAGAGAATGAAAAAAGTAAATATAGGTCTATGTTAGTTGTTATTAGGATATAAACGAGGCAACAAAAAGGTACCCACAAAAATAGAATATTACAATGACCTAATAATTATTCCCTCTATCCAATAATACTTGTCCATTATTTATTTTGCTTCTTAAGAAACTAAAATTAGAAGAGTAATTTTACCATATCACCCTTTGAATATGATAAATACAATGTCTTGAAAAATATAATAGGGAAATGACTATAATTAATGATAAGGGTAAATTAGGATCTAAGTCTAAAATTATCTCTTGATTTCATAAATTGGACAAGTATTGTTGGACATTTATTTTTAGTATAGCGGATAAGTAAATATGGACAGTGAAAATATTTTAATTTCCAATTATCCATATTAAAAGGTAAAAAGTTATTTTTCTTTCTCCTCAAAAATTTCTCTCAATCTAACAATACATAGGATTACTTTTAAGAACACATCTTTAAGAAAAAAATGGGGCCCCTAAAAAGTTGAGGTCCCAAATCATTGTTTTAGTGGCCTTATGGTAAAGTCGACCCTCCTTATATACTACAAGTACTCTTTTTCCATTGCTTCTTTTTCTTATTAACATTTTCAACATTAAGGCTTAAATCATTCCATGGATCACAATTTTCTCGATGAGTTGCTTTCTTTAATAAAGGATATCTCTTTATGGTACAAACATTGGTAGGGCGTGTAGTTCTTCGATAGAATCAAGTCTTCGCGATCTCGTCTTCCCATGATTTAAGAAAGATCTAAGACACTAACTCAAAATTGAAAAAGTCTTGGATCAACTTAAATTTGATTAAGATTAAAGAATAAAAGGGCATGTTTGTCTTAATTATCTAAGCTTGCGTTTGGACATGAGATATAAAATCATGATATCAAATTATGATTTCAAATTGGCGTTTGGACATGTAAATCATGATTTCAAATCCTAAATTCTCCACACAAAAAAAATGATTTGGGATTTTAAATGATGATTTCAATTTTTCTAAATGTAAAACTATACTCATAAGTTTATATTTTGTAAAAAAGATCCATATTTCAAAACTTTACAAACAAAGACTCATGTTCGGCGTGAAGAGATTATCCGTACTATGTAAAAAAATTATATTGAAGAATAACTAGTTACTACCATTGTTGACTGATAAATTTTTATAAAATTATGTGTATTTGAAAGTTTGTAATTGCGAACATTTATTTCTAAGAAAAACATGGAGATATGCAATTTATCAATGTGGCGCCTTAGAATACTCTGATATCTTATTTATGAACTATGATTTGTTCATTTTGTAAGATTGTCGTCTAAGAATTGGAGAAATTTGATAGTATTCACAACTTGTAGGGGGTTTTCATGTTTATGGGAAAAAATACAATTTAAGAAATTCAAATTGCATGTCCAAACAAAATTTCAACTTCATATAATTTGATTTCATATCGCATATCCAAACAGACCCTAAATATCACTACCAATAATTAGATTGAAATTCTTCGGAACAAATTAAAGTCAAAAATAAAAACAAAAGTAGGTGATAAGTCAATTAGTGAATTAAATGATGGGATTTTTTGTGTGGCAAACAACAACTTAGGGGTACCATAGAATATAGATTATGCTGGCAGTAGACCCAAGTGGAAGAGAACTTGTATAGACATTAATTACCTTTGAAATCTATACATATGCCCATAATAGTTGGTTGTTAAATTTTTGGAGAAATATATACTGCTAGCAATGGTTCATCTACCTAGGTTTTGGAGGGAGCAGAGCCACGTATAGTGATATATTTAGTGTAATTTCACCAATGGACTTTGGAGAAAATAAAATGTACGTAAACTTTAATTATCTCTACCTTTGTAGGGGTAGAGAGACTATTTCTAATAGACCCTCAGCTTAAAAAGAGAAGTTATCCGGAGAAGAATAGCAAAAAAAGATGACAGCAAAATATCAAGATACAAAGCAAAAATGAAGCGACATAGAGCAAAAAAAAAATACATTGATTGAAGAATAAGAAACTATGCAAATACTAAATACTATTACTAATAAGGAGAAAAGGACAGGCTAGCCCCTGCCTCTCTCACCTAACATATTATACTATTAAAAGTTCTGATAAAGATGGATGTAGCGTTAAAGCATAACGATCATCTGAATTCAATATTTTTGATAGAGCATAATTTAGATGTAAAAATTTACAAAATTATAATAAATATCAGGTCTAAACCTACAATTTTAAAATATAATAAATTTAATATTGAAATTAAAAATTAAATCAACAGAATTTAAATTTCAAATTGGACTCTTTAAATTCAAATGTAGTGTCACACACAAAAAAAAGTAGATCTGTTATTACTCCTCTGGCCAGATTTACATGGAGTTAGAAACTTAGATGATCACTCAACTTTAGGTAATTGATCATAATAGTCATTCAACTTTGTTTTGTCTTTTAAAAATCACTCAACTTTAGGTAATTGACCATCGTAGTCACTCAACTTTGTTTTATCTTTTAACAATCACTCAATTTTACCCAATTAGCTTTCATAATCATTTTTAGGTAAATAGAACTTTTGATAATTATTTTATGATGTGATATTTGTAAAAAAAATTAAAAATAATTTTAAAATATTACAAATAATTTTAAAATTTATTTAAGACTCAATCCATCATAAACTCGCCTGCTTAACCAAAATTATAATAACTTATAAAATATTATATTCTTCTTTAACAAGCAAATTATATACTAATCAAACCTACTCCTAAACGATGCCAGGTCACTGAATAAGCAAATTGTATCCTTTCTTTATTTTAATGAAATCGTGGCTTTATGCTACTTTAATTTTTTATTTTATATATATATATTCTCTTATTATATAAGAGAGAGTTGGGCGGCAAGCAGGCACGTTTCCCTCGACATGCTTGCTTCCTTCCAAGGATAATTTCATCATTTTATATGTTTTTGTGTATTTTTTTGATTTTCACTTAGGCTGCATCCTTTAGTTTTAAATTCATGTCTTTTTGTTATAGCTTTATTATTTTAAATGCGGATGATATTTGTGTAAATTTTATAACTACTTTGAGTACCAAAAAATGACAGTCGATGAACAAAAATATTTTGATTATGGACATCCCAGTGGATCTCCTCACATATTTTAGATTAAATATATATTTTACACTATTTAAAAAAAAAATTGGTAAACAAATATTGGGTCGATGCACAACACCGGCTTCTCGCCGCAAATATATATGTTCCTACTTGCTTATTTGTTTAAAGGCATAATACTTAAAAAGACATTTAACAAATGTATAATACATAAATAGACATATAAATTAGATTTTAGTTGGCAAGTAAACACTCGAGTATGCCCGTTTAGACATATTTACTCGTTTTCACTACATTAATTGAACACTCCAACTTACAAAATGATCATCTAGAGAATTTCAGATTACATCAACGTCGCCCACGAGACACAATGGAAATGGATATTGATAGCTAGTAGAGATAATATTGCAGAGTTTGGGACACCACCCCTACCTAGCACAAAATGTAGTAAACATGTTTAACACTTCTCTTCCACGTTGACATTCTTTTATTCTTCTTGTAATTTCTTCGGTTAATGTTTGATATTTATTTTTGGATTCAACTTGCATTAACTGATGATTCATAGTTGATTATATCTTCGTTATACTTGTCACGTATCTGGTTAAATAATCTTTGCTTCTGATATATTTTCACCAATACAGTAACGTTGTTATTAAACCACTACCAAAATAAACTAGTCACTTTATACCATTCACAATTTACATACTACAAATTTTGTTTTTTGATTACTTTCTTTTTTCTTATTAATACTTTTTCAACATTTAGGCTTAAACCATATATATTCCAATATTTATAGATTTTCTCAATTGGCCATTTTCTTGATAGATGACATCTCTTTATCGCACATCCATTGGAAGGATGGGTAGCTTTTCCACAAATCAATACTCTTCTCTCGATGTCGTGTGGTCGGGCCCTTTCCCAAATTTTGCGCATAGTGTGAGCTTTAGTGCACTAGTTTTTTTTTCTTTTTCTAAAGTCTTTTCGATCTCGTCTTCACGTGATTTAAGAAGATCCAAGGGACTAATTTTTTTTCACCCGATGTTTGGTACACACATTGAAGCCCGACTGATTCGAATTCGCGCATTGTAGGGCCTATTTTGGGGCAGGGCTTTAAACAAGATCTTTTTCATACCCAAGGCATGAAATCGAGCCCTCTGATTAAGGGGAGAGAATCCCACAAGGGACTAATTCGAAATTGAAAGAGTCTTGAATTAACTTAAGTTTGATTAAGATTGAAATTCTTTAGAATAGACTATATATAGAGTCAAATAATAAAAACAAAAAGTAGTTGACAAGCCAATTAAATGTTGAGAATTCTTTTGGTGGCAAATTAAACAACTTAGGGGAATCTATACATATGCCCATAATAGTTGGTTGTTAAATTTTTGGAGAAATCTATACTGCTAACAATGGTTCATCTGCCTAGGTTTTGGAGGGAAACATGTTGACATTTCTCTTCCATAAAACGTTGTAAACATGTTTTTAACACTTCTCTTCCATGTTGACATTCTTTCTGTTTTTTTTTTTTTTTAAAAAAGAATTTTCATTTAATGTATAATATTTGTTTTTGAATTCGGCTAATGCAACACTACCAACCCTCTGGAGAATCTCAAACGGCCCAATGTACCTGGGGCTAAGCTTGCCCCGCCAACCAAATCTCATCACGCCCTTCATGAGCGACACACAGAGGAATACCAAATCACCAACACTGAACTCCAAGGTACGAAGCCTACGATCAGCGTAGCTCTTCTGCCTAATCTGAGTTGCTCGAAGTCTATCCTGGATCACTCTGACTCGGTCTAAGAAATTCCAAAGTAAATCTGTACTCTGTGGCCTAGACTCCAACCCATCGAACCAACCAACCGGCGATCTGCAACGCCTACCATACAACGCCTCGAAAGTTGTCATGCCAATGCTCGAATGAAAGCTATTATTATACGCAAACTCGGCCAAAGGCACAAACTGATCCCAAGAACCTCCAAAGTCAAGAACACAGGCCCGAAGCATGTCCTCCAGGACCTGAATGGCCCTCTCGGACTGGCCATCTGTCTAAGGGTGGAAAGCAGTACTAAGCTGCACCTCTGTACCCAAATCTCGCTGAATGGCCCTCCAGAACTGAGATGTGAACTGAGTGCCGCGGTCTGAAATGATAGAAGTTGGGACCCCGTGCAACCGAACAATCTCACAAAGGTAGATCTGAGCCAACCTCTCTGCACTGTAGGAAGTCTGAACCGACAAGAAATGCACTGACTTAGTCAGCCGATCAACAATCACCCAAATGGAGTCGAAACCCCTGGAAGTGCGTGGCAAACCAACTATGAAATCCATAGTAATCCTTTCCCATTTCCACTCAGGAACGGGAAGTCGCTGCACCAAACCACCAGGTCTCATGTGCTCGACCTTCACCTGCTGACAGTTCAAGCACCGAGATACAAACTCCGCTACGTCCCGCTTCATACCACTTCACCAGTAAAGTTGTCTCAAATCTCTGTACATCTTGGCTGCGCCAGGATGGATGGAATACCTAGAACAATGTGCCTCACGAAGAATCAACTGAATCAAATCATCAACCATCATAACACAAAGGCGGTTATCAAATCTCAGAACCCCATCTGAATCTAGAGTAGCGCGACTGGCCTCACCCCGAACAACCTGATCACGAAGATCACACAATCGCTGATCCTCAAACTGACGACTCTGAATCTGATAAATCAAAGTATAACGAACCTCGACACTGGCGAGAACTCTGCTAGGATCCGACAAGTCAAGCCTAACCAAACGGTTAGCCAAGGACTGGATGTCCAAGGCCCACGGTCGCTCTGAAACTGAAAGGGAAGCTAGGCTACCCATACTCACCGCCTTCCGGCTCAAGGCATTCGCTACCATGTTTGCCTTGCCCGGATGATACAAAATAGTGAAGTCATAGTCCTTCCGTAGCTCAACCCATCTCCTCTGCCTCGAGTTTAGCTCTCGCTGACTCGTGATATACTGAAGACTACGGTGATCAGTGAAGATCTCACAGTGAACTCCATATAGGTAATGACTCCAGATCTTGAGCGCAAAAACTACTGCCGCCAACTCCAAATCATGGATGGGGTAGTTGCACTTGTGAACCTTCACCTGCCTCGACGCATATGCTATCACTCGACCTTATTGGTGATCGAGTCCTTATTGGCTTTCAAGTATACTTATTGTCCCAAAACACACTCTTTGGTGAACGAGTCCTTATTGGCTTTCAAATATAATTTCTCAATTTCATTTTTCTGAAAAATAAACATAATTCTTTTTATACGAAAAGCACTATGTATTTTTAAAAAATAATGAAATTAATGTATGAAAAAGTCTTAGTAGAAAGTGAATTGACGCGGTTAAACTAGTACACTCGTTGTTTCATTTGTGTGTCTTAATTTACCGTTTAGTTTATTTCAAATAGAAAGTCGCTATTTTTTAATATATATTTTGTAAGTTTTAATAGGTCGTTTGAATATAGAAAATTGATATTTGAAAAAAGATTAGAAAAAGTATTTGGTAGTTAAAAGTTATTTTTGGATGAAAAGAATAAAAATTGTGTGAGTGAAAAGAAATTCACTTAAAAAACTTATCAAAACCATTTTTTTTCAATTTGAAACTCATCTTCAATTTCTTTTTTGGTTGAAAAATCAGTCATATGTATAACCAACCACTGTTTTGATTTCTTTTTTTCTTTTAATAAAGGAAAACAAACATGTTCAAATAGGTTATCTTAAAATCCAATTTTTTTATTTTATCCTCAATAACGCTTCTCTATTAAGATAATAAGAATGACATGCCATGTATACAAGAACAAATTCTCTTAGCCCAAAACCACATGATATATCCTCAATCAAGAATCACATCTCATGCATTTTCTTCCCATACTTAATTTGACGCATAAGAAGTGAATTTACTAATTTGAATTTATTTTACCCTTAATGATGCTTCCCTATTAAGATAATAAGAATGACATGCCATGTATACAAGGACAAATTCTCTTAGCCCAAAACCACATGATATATCTGTTGGGGTTATGGGTCTTTTTCCCTTCCTATGTAGATAAATAAAGCTCAATTTGGACCAACCCACTTTTGCCCATAGGCCCAATTCTATGGGGCATATATATAGACTTTTTTTTAGGTCTTATTTCATAATCCACATAATATTTTTCAGCAGCCACACATAGAGAGAAAGAGCAGATTTTCGCACCCAATTTCAGCCCTAAATTGCCAACTTCAAATTGCGATTCCCGCTTCGTTTCTTATCCGATTGATCTGATTTTTGGACAACTTGTTCCTCTCATCTCAATCTTTGATTAGAAACTGACAGAGTTGGATTTGGTATCCCGTAGCTCCAGTTTTGCATCCGTGAACAGTAGCTGCGTTTTTCGGTGCTTTTGCTCCTTTTATTCTCTTGTTTTTGGTGTTGTGATTTATGTAGTGTTGCTCGTTGTTTGGCACTTCTTTGGTGGCCATTTTGGAGAACATTATTGTAACTCTTGGTGATTATAGTGGAGGTTTTGGTCCCGTGGTTTTTACTCTTCACACCGAAGGGGTTTTCCACGTAAATCTTGGTGTCTCGTGTGATTGGTTTATTTTGTCTTGTCGTATTTCTTTTGGTTGATATACTTGCTGCCTTATTACCATTGTGCTTGGTTTGTTTGTCTTCTCTTGGTTCAAATTGAAAGGGAAAGTTTAGACTTGGGTATTCTTCCGCTGCTACCCTGTTGTGCATTCTTTGTTAGTGCCTTGCCTTTCCCAACAAAGTGGTATCAGAGCATTGGTTGTTGTTGATAGTCAATTTGAATGATGGAGGCAAATATGAGCAAGATGGTGTGTTTGAATGGTAGTAATTATCATACTTGGAAAGGCAAGATGAAAGATCTTCTATTTGTCAAGAAGATGCACTTACCTGTGTTTGCTTCTAACAAACCTGAATCTATGAATGATGAGGATTGGGAATTTGAGCATCTGCAGGTTTGTGGCTATATCAGACAATGGGTTGAAGATAATGTTAGAAATCATATTGTGAATGAGACACATGCCAGAAGTTTGTGGGATAAGCTTGAGACACTTTATGCTTCGAAGACTGGCAACAACAAGTTGTTCCTGCTGAAACAATTGATAAATATCAGGTACAAAGAGGGTAGTCCTATTTCTGATCATATAAATGATTTTCAGGGTGTCCTTGACCAGCTGTCCGGAATGGGTGTAAAGTTTGATGAAGAAATTCAGGGACTTTGGCTTCTCAATACTCTGCCAGACTCTTGGGAGACTCTTCGAGTTTCTTTGACTAATTCTGCTCCCAGTGGTGTTGTAACTATGGAATATGCTAAGAGTGGTGTCTTGAATGAAGAGATGAGAAGAAGATCACAGGCCTCATCTTCTTCAGCTTCACACTCCGATGTTTTGGTTACTGAAGATAGGGGGAGAAATAAGTTCAGAGGTCAGAATGATAGAGGTACAAGTAGAAGCAAGTCAAAGTCCAGATACAAGAATGTTACATGTGACTATTGCCACAAGAATGGACATATCATGAAATATTGTCACAAGCACAAGAGAGATATGAGACGACAAAAGAAAGAAGGCGATAATGAGAATCGTGTTGCTGTTGTTGCTAATGATGATCTTCTTGTTGCTTGTGGTGAGAATGCCATTAATCTTGTTCGTGATGAGTCTAGCTGGTTTGTGGATTCTGGTGCTACTTCTCATGTCACGCCCAAGAAAGAATTATTTTCTTCTTATACTCCAGGTAATTTTGGGATGTTGAAGATGGGTAATAATGATGAAGTTGAAGTTCTTGGCATTGGAACAGTTTGCTTAGAAAGTAACAATGGTTCGAGATTAGTTCTCAACAATGTCAAGCATGCTCCAGATGTTCGCCTGAATTTGATCTCTGTGGGGAACCTTGATGATGAGGGTTATGTTAACACCCTTGGTGCTGGCCAGTGGAAGCTTACTAGAGGTTCAATGGTTGTGGCTCGTGGTGACAAGTTATCTAACTTGTACGTATTTCAGGGCTCCATCTCTAGAGGCTCAGTAAACTTGATGGAGAATGATACTTCATCAGAATTATGGCATAGAAGGCTAAGTCATATGAGTGAGAAGGGGATTGACAATTTGGCTAAGAAAAATTTACTTTCTGGAGTGAAACAAGCAAAGTTGAAGAAATGTGTTCATTGCTTAGCCGGTAAACAGAAAAGAGTTTCCTTTCAGAGTCATCCGCCTTCAAGAAAGCTTGATTTGCTGGAGTTGGTACATTCTGATTTGTGTGGTCCTTTTAAGGTAAGGTCTCATGGCGATGCACTTTACTTTGTGACTTTTATTGATGATCATTCTCGCAAACTCTGGGTATTTCCTTTGAAGTCCAAGGATCAGGTACTTGATGTGTTCAAGGGTTTTCAGGCCTTGGTTGAGAGACAGACAGGGAAGAAATTGAAATGCATCCGCTCAGATAATGGTGGTGAGTATATTGGTCCTTTTGATAAATATTGTAGAGTGAAGGGTATTCGGCATCAGAAAACTCCTCCAAAGACTCCTCAGTTAAATGGTTTAGCAGAGAGGATGAACAGAACTCTAGTTGAGAGAGTTAGATGTATGCTTTCAGATGCTAAGCTGCCAGATTCCTTTTGGGCAGAAGCACTTAATACTGCTGCTTATGTTATCAATTTATCTCCTGCTGTTGCTTTGAATAGTGATGTCCCTGACAGAGTTTGGTCTGGTAAGAATGTTTCTTATGATCATCTTAGAGTCTTTGGGTGTAAAGCTTTTGTTCATGTTCCTAAGGATGAAAGGTCAAAGCTGGATGTTAAAACTAGACAGTGTATCTTCATTGGTTATGGTCAAGATGAATTTGGCTATCGTTTCTATGATCCAGTTGAGAAGAAACTTGTTAGAAGCCGTGATGTTGTGTTTTTTGAAGACCAAACAATTGAAGATTTTGACAAAACTGAGAAGGTTGATTCTCAGAGTAGTGAGAGCCTAGTTGATATTGATCCAGTTCCTTTGACTACTGCACCTGAAGAAAATCTTCATAATAATGAAAATCAAGTTGATAATGAAGATGATGATCATGTTCAGAATGACCAGGATGTTGTTGACGCTCCAGTGCAAGAGGATGTGGTTGGCCAGCAACCAGCTGCTATTGATGCTCCAGAGAGTTCTCTCAGAAGATCTACTAGAGAGAAACTACCTTCATCTCGTTATTCTCCCAATGAGTATGTACTCTTGACTGATGGGGGAGAACCTGAGAGTCTTGATGAAGCCATGGATAGTGAAGAAAAAGAAAGATGGTTTGATGCTATGGAAGATGAGATTAAATCCTTACATGATAATCATACTTTTGATTTGGTTAAGTTACCTAAAGACAGAAAAGCTTTAAAAAACAGGTGGGTTTTCAGGGTGAAACATGAAGATGGCAATCCAGTTCCACGGTACAAAGCTAGATTAGTTGTGAAGGGTTTTAACCAGAAAAAGGGAGTTGATTTTGATGAGATATTCTCTCCAGTTGTGAAGATGTCATCCATTCGTGTTGTTCTAGGCTTAGCCGCAAGTCTAGATTTAGAGATTGAACAAATGGATGTTAAAACTGCTTTTCTCCATGGTGACTTAGATGAAGAAATTTATATGGAGCAGCCGGAAGGTTTTGAAGTCAAGGGAAAAGAGAATTATGTTTGCAAATTGAAGAAGAGCTTGTATGGCTTGAAACAAGCTCCTAGACAGTGGTACATGAAGTTTGGTTCTTTTATGAGTCAGCAGGGCTTCAAGAAGACTTCTTCAGATCATTGTGTTTTTGTGCAAAAATTCTCTGATGGTGACTTTATTATTGTGTTGCTTTATGTTGATGACATGCTTTTTGTTGGTTATAATGCTTGCAGGATTCAAAAGTTGAAGCAAGAGTTGAGTAAGTCTTTTGCTATGAAAGACTTAGGACCAGCAAGGCAGATTCTTGGCATGCAGATTGTCCGTGACAGAAAGGCCAAGAAGTTGTGGTTATCACAGGAGAAGTACATTCAGAAAGTACTTCGAAGGTTCAACATGAATAATGTTAAGGTTGTCAGTACACCTTTAGCTATGCACTTCAAGTTGAGCACGAAAGAGTGTCCTTCCAGTGATGATGAGAAGGAAGATATGAAGAAAGTTCCTTATGCTTCAGCTGTTGGTAGTTTAATGTATGCAATGATTTGTACAAGACCAGATATTGCTCATGCTGTTGGTATTGTTAGCCGTTTTCTTTCTAATCCGGGAATAGAATATTGGAATGCTGTGAAGTGGATCATGAGATATCTTTGTGGCACTTCTAGTCTGAGTTTGTGTTTTGGTACAGGGAAGCCTATTCTTTGTGGTTATACTGATTCAGACATGGCTGGTGATGTTGATACTCGCAAGTCTACTTCAGGGTACTTGGTTACTTTTGCAGGGGGAGCTGTGTCTTGGCAATCTAGGTTGCAAAAATGTGTTGCTCTATCTACTACAGAAGCTGAGCTTATTGCTGCCGTTGAAGCTTGTAAAGAGTTGCTCTGGATGAAGAGATTCTTGGGGGAACTTGGTTGTGCTCAAGAGAGGTATGTGCTTTATTGCGACAGTCAAAGTGCTATACATCTTGGCAAGAATTCTACATTCCATGGTCGGTCTAAACACATTGATGTGAGATACCATTGGATTCGAGATGTGTTGGATTCTAAGTTGCTTGAACTTGAGAAGATTCATACGGATGATAATGGTTCCGATATGATGACTAAAGCTTTGCCAAGATGGAAATTTGAAGATTGTTGCATGATCGCCGGGATGGCGGTCTCCTCCACATAGTCGTGAGGGGGAGAATTGTTGGGGTTATGGGTCTTTTTCCCTTCCTATGTGGATAAATAAAGCTCAATTTGGACCAACCCACTTTTGCCCATAGGCCCAATTCTATGGGGCATATATATAGACTTTTTTTAGGTCTTATTTCATAATCCACATAATATTTTTCAGCAGCCACACATAGAGAGAAAGAGCAGATTTTCGCACCCAATTTCAGCCCTAAATTGCCAACTTCAAATTGCGATTCCCGCTTCGTTTCTTATCCGATTGATCTGATTTTTGGAAAGCTTGTTCCTCTCATCTCAATCTTTGATTAGAAACTGACAGAGTTGGATTTGGTATCCTGTAGCTCCAGTTTTGCATCCGTGAACAGTAGCTGCATTTTTCGGTGCTTTTGCTCCTTTTATTCTCTTGTTTTTGGTGTTGTGATTTATGTAGTGTTGCTCGTTTGTTGGCACTTCTTTGGTGGCCATTTTGGAGAACATTATTGTAACTCTTGGTGATTATAGTGGAGGTTTTGGTCCCGTGGTTTTTACTCTTCACACCGAAGGGGTTTTTCACGTAAATCTTGGTGTCTCGTGTGATTGGTTTATTTTGTCTTGTCGTATTTGTTTTGGTTGATATACTTGCTGCCTTATTACCATTGTGCTTGGTTTGTTTGTCTTCTCTTGGTTCAAATTGAAAGGGAAAGTTTAGACTTGGATATTCTTCCGCTGCTACCCTGTTGTGCATTCTTTGTTAGTGCCTTGCCTTTCCCAACAATATCCTCAATCAAGAATCACATCTCATGTATTTTCTTCCCATACTTAATTTGACGCATAAGAAGTGAATTTACTAATTTGAATTTATTTTACCCTTAATGATGCTTCCCTATTAAGATAATAAGAATGACATGCCATGTATACAAGAACAAATTCTCTTAGCCCAAAACCACATGACATTTCCTCAATCAAGAATCACATCTCATGCATTTTCTTCCCATACTTAATTTGACGCATAAGAAGTGAATTTACTAATTTGAATTTATTTTACCCTCAATGTCGCTTCTCTATTAAGATAATAAGAATGACATGCCATGTATACAAGCACAAGTTCTCTTAGCCCAAAACCACATGACATATCCGCAATCAAGAATCACATCTCATGCATTTCCTTTTCATACTTAATTTGACGCAAAAGAAGTGAATTTACTAATTGTCTATTAAATTGATTCCAGTTTAAGGGCAGGTTCAAGAAATGGCCAAAACAACTACTACTTTCATAAGAATTTACAAGTTCACACTTTTGCAATTCATCCTGAAAAACAAATCACAATTTCATAATAGACCTTATTGTCTGTGATTTTGGATGTGAAATTAACTTCGTCCTATAATCATGATATCAATCCGAGCCTTTCCACCTTTTCTATGTCCACAGACTAATTCTCCTCTTTCAGAGTCTCACATTTGCCACATTCCTCTTCTACCACACCAACAATGCCTTTGTTCACATGTCCTCTTGCAACACCATGATCAAAATTTAAAAAAAAAAACACAAAACAAGACATGCGTAACAACACAACTGAATTCAAATAAAATCATAATAAGAATAAATTAGGGTATCAAATCTACATTTGTTTCTCAACGATAAATGTTCAAATTATAGATTTCGAACTGCCATAAATTATGGCAACTCTCTTTCAGATTCAACAATCGTGACAATACAAAAAATAAGGGTTGGATTTTGAAGATGAAGGAGTGAGAGAACTTGAGAGTTAAAACACGATTTTGGTGGGAAACTAAAAGAGAAAGAAAAGCGTATTTAGTTTATTTGCTGAATTTTAAGTGAGCCCCCAAAATTTTTAAAAATACAAAAAGCTCCGACCACATGTAAAATTTGGTCGGTTCACTAACACCTTATCTTCCCAACACCTTGACGTACACATGATACATCACCTTCCACCATTCTCTCTTCAAACAGTACCTAGCTAGCTACTATTATAAATAGAGGGGTTCAAATTGTTATTTCTTCAAAGTAATACTCCACAAAATATATAGTATCTTAGAGTAAATTATCTTTTCATGGCAATGACTAGAGCCTCCTCCCCTTCACAATATCTCTCTATGCACATAACCAGAAGCACTTGGCAAATTGGAAGCAGAAGAAGTATTCAAGTTTCATGCAAAAGCTCTAACAAATGGGCTGTTCAAGAAGATCTTCTCAGAGAAACCTCTCGTCGCCAAACAAGCTACAATCATGTAAGATTTTAACTCTTATATACTGATGATATAATATTTTTAGTGTTTCAAAATGTGAGTCCGCGTTCATGGGGGCGAGTATTAATGGAGTTGTACTCAGTGGAGTCGTCAAGATTTTCAATAAAAAAATTAAAAAATATATTAACATGTAAATATCGAAGATGCCAAGGGGATGAAAAAAAAATCTTTTGTCTTATGGTAGCCTCCTTCAGTCCCCTTTATGAAACTTTCCTTATTGGGTTAATTAGCCACACATTTCACATGATTCTAGCGGTTCACATGGCATTTCAAGTGATACAAGTCTTGGATAAGAATCTATAACGCATGTAATATATATATATATATATATATATATATATATATATATATATATATAAAGAAATTAAACTATTTACACGATGTAATTTCCGACACGATGTAGCTCCACCATACCGTTGCATCATGTAAGTTAAATCAATCAAAAGTTCAAATTCCTTTTCTTTTTTCTTTTTCCCATTTAAAGAATGTTCTCATTCTTGTTTTTTTTTTAAACTAATGCAGGATGGATTTAATAGTACCAAATTTGCACGACTAGTGAAGGATGTAAAGTATGCACTAAGGACACAAAGAAATAATAATCTTGCTTTAGTGGACGCCCTTCAACGTATGGGAATTGAACATCATTTTCAAGAAGAGATTCAATCAATTTTACAAATGGAGTATGAGGAAAATGTTTGTTTTCTCAAGTACCAAACACCTTCTGATGTTTCACTTTGTTTCAGACTTTTGAGACAACAAGGTTACCACGTGTCGGCAGGTAATTGGTTGATGGTATTGAAGTCCAAGAATTCTTAATTATCAGATAGAAAAATTGTAGTATAATTATCTCAAATGATACTACATTAAACAGTGTAAAAGTTAGGACTTTGGGAGTACAAAAGTGTGTTTTCTCTAATTGATTAAGTTTTTAGACGTGATCGTTATACAGTTCAACATAACGTTGGAGCAGTCAAAGGTCCTGACTTTGAGTTTCACCACCACCCAATATTAGCAAAACTTTTTTTGAAAAAAAGCATGTGCTTGACTCATGAAAAGGAATCAATTCCGCACGTGAAGACATGTTAAAGACGTAGTACTTAACGAGACCTATATTTTCTCTGACCACATATTCTTTTACTTGAGATGATCACAAATTTTAACATTTCTTATGTTATCAACTTATATTTGTTAACCGATTATTTAATTTCACTTATTAGAGACAGTTCCATATATTTGCTTTTTAGGTGATCCAATAATATAGAAATCATATTATAAATTGGCGTTGTATATAGAAGTTAATCCTCAATTTGAATTTTTGAAATATCCATCTAATAACCTTATATTGCCTTGAGCAGATGTATTCAAAAAATTCAAGAACAATGATGATGGGACATTTGGATTAAACCTTAGCCAAGATGTAAGTGGATTAATTGGTCTATATGAAGCATCACAACTTGGTGTAGAAGGTGAACACATACTTGATGAAGTTGCAAATTTCAGTAGTGAGCACCTCAATGCATGTCTTGCACATAATGATTCATGTGTTCAAGCTAGAATCATTAAAGAAACATTGAAGTATCCATACCACAAGAGCTTAGCAAGTTACAAGGCCAAAAGCTTCATTAGTGACTTTAAAGGGATTAATGGATGGGGAAGAAGCACCTTACAAGAATTGGCAAATATTGACTACTCCATAACAAAAGAGATACATCAACATGAACTGGCTCAAGTTTCCAGGTAAATTAGTTGAATTTAACTTCTATATACTAACAGTGTAAAAGAAGTATTATACCATCAGATTACCTAAAATTGATACTCTCTTCCTTTCAAAAAGAATGACCTCTTTTGACTTGGCACAGAGTTTAAGAAAATAAAGAAGATTGTTGAATCTTGTGATCTTAAATTAAAGATATGTCAAATGTATCAAAATGCCCTTTAATCTTGTGGTCTTAAACATGTCATATGAAAAGTTGGAATTAAAAAGTTGCTAAAAAAGGAAATGGTCATTCTTTTTGAAATAGACTAAAAAGAAAAGTATGTCATTCCTTTTGAAACGGAGGGAGTAGTAGGTAACTTGTCTTACTTTCCAGGTTATTAATCTCACTTTTAGGGTACTTGACGTTTTGGAAATCCTCTAACTATCTTTATGTATATAAAATTTAAACTCAGAAGCTTATTATAGGTTATTAAAAAATTGAACTAGTAACCTTAAAAATAAGACAAATTACATGCTATAAATGCAAGTAAAAAAACACTAATCACAAAGGTTTGAAAGGTCTCGATCGAATATCAAAAAGTCTTTCTCACTATTCAGAATACTGGAGCTCTCAATTCAGATCTTCCTTTTTCTGATAATAGTATAAAAATTCTTTATATTATCAGTATGTATAAACTAAAATTTGAATTGGTGATATATAGCTGCAATGTCAAAAACAGTTTAATTTATTAATTGCAACTTCTAATGATATATATAGGTGGTGGAAAAGTCTTGGTTTAGCTGAAGAATTGAAGCTTTTGAGAGATCAACCACTAAAATGGTATACTTGGCCAATGGCAGTCCTCACAGATCCAAGAATGTCACAGCAAAGAATTGAGCTAGCAAAATGCATCTCTTTTGTTTATGTTATTGATGACATCTTTGATGTTTATGGGACTGTTGATGAGTTAACCCTCTTCACTCAAGCTGTCAATAGGTAATCCTATATTATTTGAGCTTTTAATTTATTTCTTTTAGAAGAAAATGATAAATAAAATGGTCCCTAGCTAGTTATGTTTAGGATAGTAATTAGGAAAATGATAAAAATGGCCCCTAGCTAGTTATGTTTAGGATAGTTAGGTATACAAATATTTAATAAATTTTGGTGGTTAGATTTAACGAGAACTGTGGGAAAAAAAGAATTTAATCATAAACATCAAGTAAGTTCCCATCAAATTCAAGAAATTGCAACACCAAAAACTTTATAAAACACACACACGCACAAAAAAGAAGAAGCAGAAATTGCAACAAATAGACCAAAAAATAGTAGATACTACAAAAACTACCTCTAAACGTAAATTTTCATTAAAAAAAAAATTCCCACGCTTCCAATTAAATCTAACAACCAAAATTTGTTAAATATTTGACCGAAACCAAAACTATTATCCAATTTTGACACATTTAAAAGACTAAAATAACTTTAGAATATATTTTAACCTATCCCAAATGTAATGGACCAGTTTTGTCTTTTATCTCTTTCATTTAGTATGCATGCCTCCTTTGAATCTTGGTGGTCCATAAACTTCATAGGCTAATTATTTCAGGTGGGAGCTAGCTGCCATGATGGACTTACCAGAATATATGAGATCACCTTATAGGGCACTTTATGATACCATTAATGACATTGACTACAATATCTACAAAACCTACGGACGAAATCCCACTCAAAATCTGCGAAATACGGTATTATTCATACTGAAAATTATATAGTTTGACTCGCGTAATCTAACATAAAAAGGACGGATGGAGTACATTCTTTTAGACAATTTTATTTTGTTACGAATATCTCACCAATTTATTATATTTCATTTCATATTTTTTTTTTTATTTTAGTGGGCAAGCTTGTGCAATGCATTTCTAAAAGAAGCAAAATGGTTTGCTTCCAGGGAGGTACCAGCAGCAGACGAGTACCTGAAGAATGGGCTTGTTAGTTCTGGAGTTCATGCTGTCTTAGTTCACATGTTCTATCTCTTAGGTCTTAATACATCTATTCATTTGGAAGATGTGACATCCATGTCTTCTTCTGTGGCTATGATTCTACGCCTTTGGGATGATCTTGGAAGTGCAAAGGTAACAAAAAGAGATTCATGTTAGTCTATCATTTCTATATATTGAATTAGTCACTTATTTATTGTTAGACTACTTTTTGTGACAAGTTTTAGTACTTTTCTATCTTTTTTTATGTGAAATACTTTCTGTTTTTGTTTTTCACAAATGAATGACCTTTTTCTATATGTAAAAATATTTTATATTAAAAATTTTATTTTACCCTTTATGGCATGAACTTTTATTTTTATCAAAAGTCTTTCTTTCTTTAGTTTCTTCGAACCTGTTTGGCCAAGCTGTTGAAATGAGCTCATTTTGAGTACTTAGCAAAGAATTTCATAAACTTGGCCAAATAAACTACTCCACTCTATACCCAGTCAAATACTGTCATATAAATTGAAATTGAGAAAATATTTTTTTAGCTAAATAGTTTCTTTTTAGTGTTTGTTTGATTTTATGCATAATCTAGTTAACATACATGCAGGATGAGAATCAAGAAGGAAATGATGGTTCATACATAGAATGTTACATGAAGATAAATGAAGATGCTTCCCTTGAATTGGCAAGAGAACATGTGATTAAACTAATAGAAAATGAATGGAAGCAACTTAACAAGGAACATCTTCGTCTGATGAGTCAATCATCAGGTTCATTTTCAAAAGCTTCTCTTAATTCTGTAAGGATGGTCCCTCTTATGTACAATTACGATGATAAGCAATCCCTCCCTGTCCTCCAAGAATATGTAAAAGCTATGTTGTATGGTGATTTATCAATGTGAATGAAGTACTAGAGTTAATGGTCAATTTGTGTATTAGCACATACATGCTAGCTTTTGTCTAGTCTTAGTTTTTTTTACATTATCAAATGTAATAAAAGAGAGGTTTTCTCTCTTGTCTTTCAGATTTATATCACTATGCAAAAATGAGTAAACTCACTATTCATATCATCTTAAATTAGTTTTGAATTGAAGACATATAGGGTTCGGTTCATCAATGTAATTCCACCTTTTCCCCTTTTGATTTCAATGCTTAAATACATACGGATACATGTGTAACCCCTCAAATAAATGTCAATACATGCTATAACCCCCTAGATATATGCAATACATATTGTAATCCCTCAGATACATGCGGATACGATATATCTGAGACTAAACCATGTATTCAAACAACAAATATATGTCTTATGCGATGTATACGAGATAAAATTATATATCTGGATGCCTGTAACAATGTATCTGAGTGGTGTGGATGCATGTAACAATGTATCTGAATGATGCGGATATCTGTAATGGTGTATTTGAGTCTGTAGTGATGTATTTAAGCGGTATATTATGTAATTTTAAAAATAATAAGAAAGGGAGTAATTAGCTCATATATAGTTGTCGAATTTATGTAATTATCCCCACAACTTTTGGCTTCTTTGTTTCTTTTTCATTTGGTCTGTGGAATTTGACATGATGTGCAAAGCAAAATCCGACATTTCCACATGCAATATTAACTATTGTACGTCTGAGAAAATAATGAGAATGGTTTTGAATATCAAGAAGATACTCTGAACAAAAGAAAGAACTTGTTTAAATAATTAAGAATATTTTATGTGACCATCAAAGGATGAATGAGGTTGTTCCTCCCCTTTAATCAAAGGTTTTGATTTTGAGTTCTCTGAGTATGAAAAAAATACTTAGTAGGGAGCGCTTTCAGGACCTTATCTAATGTGAATTCGAATTAATCAGGCATCAATACAAATACTGAACACAAGATAGAAAATAAAAAAAATATTTATGTGACATACTTTTTACTTAAAATAAGAGAAAATACATAATTACCCACTGAAGTAGGACATGTATTTCAAGAAGATACTTAAACTTTGCGGGAGTCCTATTACCTCCTTGAACAATTTTGAATTGATATTATTACACCCTTTTTGGACCAGTCTCAAATTTTAGAAAGCAAGTGTTAATCACTCACCAATCACTTCTTGACATGTATTAATTTAATTAAGAATATTTTTTTTTCATTTTAAGTTTTTCGTTATACTTTTTCTTTCTTTTTTCTTTTCTCCTCTCTTGCTTTTTGACTTATTTTTCTGTTTCTTACTTCATCTCTATTCCACCCCCACCCCCACGCCCCTCCACGTTCAAGCTAAACCCCTCCCCCCATTGTTTGAGCTATTGATAATAAAAATTAAATATTTTCCCGAGCCAATTTAGAGTTATGGGGATATCATCAATTTCTTCTTTTCATGTAATTTCAAATTAAAAATGATAACTTTGAAAAGAATTAATGAATTCCTCTAAAAATGGCAAGGAGTTTGATTGAAATTTAGATTAAAAAGCTAAATGATATTTTCTAATCATCTTGAAATCTAATAGATTCACAAAATTGTTCGAAATGTAAAGAAGTTTTTTAAATAAAATTTTAGAGTTGAAGAGAATTAAAATGATAAAATAATAAAAGAAGGTGACTGAAATTGTGACAAAGATGGTGACATTGAAAGACAATGTTTCGACCAAGATGACAATAAAAATTTTGAAGAAGAAAGAAGAAATAAAAGGAAAAAAAAAAGAATAAGAAATCAAAGTTAAAGTAACAGAAAAAATAAGAAAATACATTTTATAAAAAATACTTGTAAAAATAAAATTTTAATCATTTATTTTTAAATTTTTCACACTCTTGAAGAGAGTGCATACACTCTCTATGCCAAGTGACAGAAAAATGATAAAATTCATGCACAATCAGTACTCAAACTCCATTAACAGCCACTAGAGCTCAGTTGTTAAAGAGAAGATGAAACTGACTTGTTATTCATTGAGAGATAAAATGATTGAGTTGAGTTCCTAATGAACTCATTACAGTGTATATATCCTATTCTACACAACCGACTATTATCACTAATTAGCCACGTGCCTAACAAACTAGTTAACTATTCTGCTAACAACATTTAGCTGTACAATGACTGTAATGCCCTTGTCTACTCTACATCATGTTACTCCCATTTCATCACTCCCCCTCAAGCTGGAAGGTATGAATATGTTCAGCAGTCCAAGCTTGCCTACTAAAACTCATATTGTGGTCTAGGCAGTCCTTTTGTCAATATATCAACTAGTTGATCTCTGGAGTTCACATGTACTGTCTTGATCATGCCCTCTTGAATTTTCTGTTTGATAAAGTGACAGTCTATTTCAATGTGTTTAGTTTTTTCGTGAAATACTAGATAAGCTGCAATTTGTAGGGCATCTTTACTGTCACTATACACAATTACAGGTGTCTGCACTTCATTACTTATCTCTTTCAACAATGTTGTTAACCACACTATCTCAGATACTGCATTTGCCATGCTCCTGTATTCAGCCTCTGCTGAGCTTCTAGATACCACATTTTGTTTCTTTGACTTCCATGAAACCAAAGAACTTACATGCTTCACCATGAATCCTGAAACTGATCTCCTTGTATTAGGACAGGATGCCCAATCTGCATCACAGTAGACTGTCAAAGTGTTGGATACTTCACTACTTAGCAATATTCCCAAAGCTGGCTCTCTTTTGACATACTTCATTACTCTTATTGCAGCATCCCAATGATACTTCTTTGGTTGTTGTAAAAACTGACTAAGAGTCTGTACTGAGTAGGCAATATCAGGTCTAGTTAGTGTCAAATAAAGCATCTTCCCAATTAATCTTTGATACTGTGTTTTGTCCTCCAGGTCTGCATCATCTCCTCTATGTGTTAGATCATCCAGATCCTGTGTTGTCAACTTCATGTTTACTTCTAGAGGTGTCCAAGCAGGCTTGACTGAACCAATTCCCGAATCAGAAATAATCTCCAAAGCATACTTTCTCTGATTTATTAGGATGCCTTTATAGGATCTGCTGAATTCCATTCCAAGAATAACTTTAGTCCACCTAGGTCCTTAATCTTGAAAGCTCAATGTAAGGATGTCTTAGTCTCTTCAATAATGGAAAGACTACTCCCTGTCACCAACATATCATCCACATATATTAAAATTATGACAATATCAGTGCCCTGCTTCTTGATAAACAATGAATGATCCAAACTACTTTGAATAAAACCTGAATGAACTAATACCTCGGATAGCTTTAAGTTCCACTGTCTGCTGGCCTGTTTGAGCCCATAAAGGGATTTAGCAAGTCTGCAAACCAGACCATTCTCCCCCTGACTTGGTAAACCCTGAGGAAGCTGCATATACACCTCATCATGCAAGTCACCCTGAAGAAAGGCATTATAGACATCTAGCTGATGAACATGCCAATTGTGTTGAGCAGCTAGTGATAGAACAACTCTGACAGTGGCAATCTTGACTACAGGGGAGAAGGTTTCATGATAATCAAGACCCTCTTGTTGGTTGTACCCTTTGGCAACCAACCTGGCCTTGAATCTCTCAATCTCTCCAGTAGCCTTCAACTTCACTTTGTAAACCCATCTACAACCTATGGCAGCTTTGCCATGAGGTAAAGGCACCAGGTCCCAAGTGTGATTGTCTTGAAGAGCCTGAAGTTCAGAATTCATGGCTTCAATGCATCTGGCATGTTGTCGTAATTCACATGTTCTATCTTTTAGGTCTTAATACATCTATTCCTTTGGAAGATGTGACATCCATGTCTTCTTCTGTGGCTATGATTCTACGCCTTTGGGATGATCTTGGAAGTGCAAAGGTAACAAAAAGAAATTAATGTTAGTCTATAATTTCTATATATTGAATTAGTCACTTATTTATTGTTAGAATACTTTTTGTGACAAGTTCTAGTACTTTTCTATCCTTTTTTATGTGAAATACTTTCTGTTTTTGTTTTTTCGCAAATGAATGACCTTTTTCTATATGTAGAAATATTTTATATTATAATTTTTATTTTACCCTTTATGGCATGAATTTTTATTTTTATCAAAAGTCTTTCTTTCTTTAGTTTCTTCGAACCTGTTTGGCCAAGCTGTTGAAATGAGCACATTTTGAGTACTTAGCAAAGAATTTCACAAAACTTGGCCAAATAAACTACTCCACTCCATACCCAGTCAAATATTGTCATATAAATTGAAATTGAGAAAATATTTTTTTAGCTAAATAGTTTCTTTTTAGTGTTTGTTTGATTTTATGCATAATCTAGTTAACATACATGCAGGATGAGAATCAAGAAGGAAATGATGGTTCATACATAGAATGTTACATGAAGGGACAAAAAGATGATTCTATTGAATTGGCAAGAGAACATGTAGTTAAGCTAATAGAAGGTGAATGGAAGAAACTTAACAAGGAACATCTTCATTTGATGAGACGATCATCAGGATCATTTTCAAAAGCTTCTCTTAATTCTGTAAGGATGGTCCCTCTTATGTACAATTACGATGATAAGCAATCCCTCCCTGTCCTCCAAGAATATGTAAAAGCTATGTTGTATGGTGATTTATCAATGTGAATGAAGTACTAGAGTTAATGGTCAATTTGTGTATTAGCACATACATGCTAGCTTTTGTCTAGTCTTAGTTTTTTTTACATTATCAAATGTAATAAAAGAGAGCTTTTCTCTCGTCTTTCAGATTTATATCACTATGCAAAATGAGCAAACTCACTATTCATATCATCTTAAATTAGTTTTGAATTGAAGACATATTGGGTTCGGTTCATCAATGTAATTCCACCTTTTCCCCTTTTGATTTCAATGCTTAAATACATGCGGATACATGTGTAACCCCTCAAATACATGTCAATACATGCTATAACCCCCTAGATATATGCAATACATATTGTAATCCCTCAGATACATGCGGATACGATATATCTGAGACTAAACCATGTATTCAGACAACAAATATATATCTTATATATGCGATGTATACGAGATAAAATTATATATCTGGATGCCTGTAACAATGTATCTGAGTGGTGTGGATGCATGTAACAATGTATCTGAATGATGCGGATATCTGTAATGGTGTATTTGAGTCTGTAGTGATGTATTTGAGCGGTATATTATGTAATTTTAAAAATAATAAGAAAGGGAGTAATTAGCTCATATAGTTATCGAATTTATGTAATTATCCCCACAACTTTTGGCTTCTTTGTTTCTTTTTCATTTGGTCTGTGGAATTTGACATGATGTGCAAAGCAAAATCCGACATTTCCACATGCAATATTTGTACGTCTGAGAAAATAATGAGAATGGTTTTGAATATCAACAAGATACTCTGAACAAAAGAAAGAACTTGTTTAAATAATTAAGAATATTCTATGTGACCATCAAAGGATGAATGAGGTTGTTCCTCCCTTTTAATCAGAGGTTTTGATTTTGAGTTCTCTGAGTATGAAAAAAATACTTAGCAGGGAGCGCTTTCGGGACCTTATCTAATGTGAATTCGAACTAATCGGGCATCAATACAAATACTGAACACAAGATAGAAAATAAAAAAAATATTTATGTGACATACTTTTTACTTAAAATAAGGGAAAATACATAATTACCCACTGAAGTAGGACGTGTATTTCAAGAAGATACTTGAACTTTGCGGGAGTCCTATTATCTCCTTGAACAATTTTGAATTGATATTATTACACCCTTTTTGGACCAGTCTCAAATTTTAGAAAGCAAGTGTTAATCACTCACCAATCACTTCTTGACATGTATTAATTTAATTAAGAACATTTTTTTTTCATTTTAAGTTTTTCGTTATACTTTTTCTTTCTTTTTTCTTTTCTCCTCTCTTGCTTTTTGACTTATTTTTCTGTTTCTTACTTCATCTCTATTCCACCCCCACCCGCACCCCACCCCCCTCCACGTTCAAGCTAAACCCCTCCCCCCATTGTTTGAACTATTGATAATAAAAATTAAATATTTTCCCGAGCCAATTTAGAGTTATGGGGATATCATCAATTTCTTCTTTTCATGTAATTTCAAATTAAAAATGATAACTTTGAAAAGAATTAATGAATTCCTCTAAAAATGGCAAGGAGTTTGATTGAAATTTAGATTAAAAAGCTAAATGATATTTTCTAATCATCTTGAAATTTAATGGATTCACAAAATTGTTCGAAATGTAAAGAATTTTTTTAAATAAAATTTTAGAGTTGAAGAGAATTAAAATGATAAAATAATAAAAGAAGGTGACTGAAATTGTGACAAAGATGGTGACATTGAAAGACAAAGTTTCGACCAAGATGACAATAAAATTTTTGAAGAAGAAAGAAGAAATAAAAGGAAAAAAAAAAGGAATAAGAAATCAAAGTTAAAGTAACAGAAAAAATAAGAAAATACATTTTATAAAAAATACTTGTAAAAATAAAATTTTAATCATTTATTTTTAAATTTTTCACTCTTGAAGAGAGTGCATACACTCTCTATGCCAAGTGACAGAAAAAGGGTGTAATAATATCAGCTCAAAATTATTTAGGAGAGTAATAGAACCCCCGCAAAATTCAAATTTCTTCTTGAAATGCACAGGTCTTACTTTAAGGGGGTAATTATGTATTCTCTCTTAAAATAATTTAACTTTACAATTTTTATTCTACTCATATTAATATGATTTTATGATTACATAACTGGTCATCCAAATTTCTAGAATTGATTTCTTAGAGGTGACTCAACTAAGCTAGCTTTTAGCCATAGATTTTGAATTGAATTTTAAAAAAATATTTTTTTTAAAAAATAAATTCCAAAAAATGGTTCAAACCAATATTTAGGACTTCCACTCAAAAGACTTTAAATTTTTTTTCTAGTAAAATGCATGTTTAAAGAGAAGTTGAAATTTCAAAAACCACAACTTTAAAAACTCAAATTTTCAAGTTTGAAGTTTAAAATCTATAGCCAAACGGGAGCCAATAGTTATTATCTTAAAAAGTCACATTCTTTATTAAAGAAAATTGGAACAAAAAAAAACGACTTTTTAAAATAATAACTACTTAGTTAAGATGATTCTATTGAATTGGCAAGAGAACATGTAGTTAAACTAATAGAAGGTGAATGGAAGAAACTTGAGAAAATTGAATGGAAGGTGACTCTCAAGTCTCAAAATTAATTTTGGTGATATTGACCAAGCCTAATGGTCAAAGACACTTAAAAAATTAGTTAAGTTAATTGGGGACTCAATTAATATTTTTAAAACTTCTTAATCTTTTTAAAAATACAAAAAGACCCAATTCAACTCCCCCCAATTCTCTTTCTTTTCTTCTCCCTTAACCGATCAAATTGGTTTCAAATTTTAAAAAATCTCATCTCCCAAAAGCTCTCAACTATTAAGGACGATTTTGCTATCTTCTTCTTCTTCTTCTCTGTTATTTTCCCGACGAAACAGGGGAATCGATCTCCCTTTGCTCTCCTCTTTCTATCTCTTTTCAGGTAAAGTCTTCTCTTTTATTTGGTTCAAAAAGTTGAAAAGTTAGGGTTTTTAAAAAGTTGGGGTTTTGATTAAAGAAGAAAAAGAAGAAGAACTGAAACTGAAACTGTGGGTTGATGATTTTGTTGTTTTATGCTTAAAAATGAAAGAAACCCTAATTTGTGGTGTTTGTTTACACTTGATATGATTGTATATTTGTAAATAGTGTGTGTATCTTCAGTGAAATATGAATTTTTATTGTTGTTGTTATTCTTGTTCTTGAACATTGTTGTGAAAGTAGTGAAATTTTGATTTTTGCAACAGGTAAGTAAAAATAATGATTTTTAGTTCAATTTCTCATCTGGGTATATCTGCTGTTTTTCTGTAATTTTCAGTAGCGTATCCAACAGATGACCCATCTGTTGCAACAAATGATCTATCTGTTGGATTCATGTTACATCAGTTGAATCCAACAGATAGATCATCTGTTGCAACAGATGACCTATCTGTTGGATCAAGCTACTGGTTCTGAACATGAATCCAACAGATAAATCATCTGTTGCAACAGATTAGTTACTTGTTGCAACAGATGAGTTATATGTTGCAACATATGACCTATCTGTTGGATCAAGCTACTGGTTCTGAACATGAATCCAGCAGGTAAGTCATATGCTACAACAGATAACTCATCTGTTGCATCATATAACTCATCTGTTGCAGCAGATGACTTATCTGTTGGATTAAGCTTCTGGTTCTGAACCAGCTTTGCCAGTTAATGTAATATGAATCCAACAGGTAAGTCATCTGCTGCAACAGATGAGTTATCTGTTGTAGCATACTTACTTGTTGGATTCATGTTCAGAATCAGTAGCTTGATCCAACAGATAGTTCATATGTTGCAACAGATAACTCATCAGTTGCAACAGACCACTCATATGTTGCAACAGATGACTTACCTGTTGGATTCATGTTAAGAACCAGTAGCTTGATCCAACATATAGGTCATTTGTTGCAACAGATGATTTATCTGTTGGATTCAACTGATGTAACATGAATCCAACAGATAGATCATTTGTTGCAACAGATGGGTCATCTGTTGGATACGCTACTGAAAATTGCAGAAAAACAGCTGATACACCCAGATGAGAAATTGAACTAAAAATCATTATTTTTACTTACCAAAATCACCTATGAAGCAATGCCCAGTGATAACGAACAAATTTGGTCCAAAATTTTGGTCCAGTACCAGCAGTTGTGGCAGCAGCAACAACAACAATGGAGGGTAGGGGAGTAGAAGAAAAAGAAGAAGATGATGATGAAGAAGAAGAAGATGATGATGATGAAGAAAAAGAAGAAGACAACAGCAACAACAATGGAAAATGCCTTGAAAATGGCGCGAAGAAGAGAAGCAAAAAGAAGAGGCGGTCGTTTTCCCCCCCCTCCCATTTTAGGTAATTAGGGTTTTATTTAATTCTCCCAAAAGGGGAATGGGTCCCATGGGTCAAAGTGTAAAAATAAAAACTTGAGGGCAACTCAGAAAATGAGTCAAAACCCATTAATTCATAATCTAATTTTTGTCACCTCTACTCAATTAAAATAACTTAAGTCACTACAACTTAAATTTGAAACCTTTTTGTCACCCTTAATTCATTCACCCAAAAACTTAACAAGGAACATTTTCGTCTGATGAGTCAATCATCAGGTTCATTTTCAAAAGCTTCTCTTAATATGGCAAGGATGGTCCCTCTTATGTACAGTTATGATGATAAGCAGTCCCTCCCTGTCCTCCAAGAATATATTAAGTCTATGTTGTATGATGATTTATTAAAGAGAGTGCAATAGAGAGCTTTCATTTGTTAGAGATCACCATATGCAATATGGATAGTACAAGTATATTTGTATTGGCAAAGGATCCTCGAGATTCTCAAGATATAATGGAGAGACCCTTAGAAAAAAGAGTTACGTCACTTGAAGGTCTATCGAAGGAGGTACTTTCAGAGAACTCGGATAATGTGAAAGAAAAGGTGTAGAGCTATTAGTAGCTTAAGACAGGTTCCCTTCTAGGAAGATTACAAGTCTAGAGCTTTTTCTTCATGTAGCAACATTTTGCATCAGCTAACATGGAAAGTAATTTAACTTATCTAAGTATATATGTCCTGCCCTGCCCTACAATAATGTGTAACTGTAGGACTATCTTGTTCAATTTTGCTTGTTCGTCTTGTTGCTTCTGTTGAAATCTTCTATAGTTCTTTTTAAACCGCACATGATACACAGTTGCAACAAACAGAAATTCGAGTATACTTGACTTAGGTCTACTAGACCTGATGGTTCAGGCCAACCAGTGCAGCTCTTCAAACCATGAACCAATATGTCTATTTTTCATATTACCCTTGCAATTAATTCTTTTTGAAAGTGTTCACACTTGTTAGTAAAGTTCTAATTTCTTAAGGGGTGAATTAGTAAAATTACCTTCTTATTTATGATTTCTTAACATGCTTGTAAAAAAGAAAGTGATCAACTAATATGAGACGTAGAGAGTAGTAGTAATTAGTAGAGATGGCAATCGAGCGGGGTGAGTGCAGGGTGAGGAGGGTTTAAGCTTATGCGGGGCGGGGCAGGGCGAGTTTAAGCTTATGCAGGGTGGGGCGAGTTTAAGCCAATGCAGAGGTGGGGTGGGTTATAGGTTGAAAGTTTTTCTCTCACTCTCCGATTTAATCTATCAGATTTGTCAACCTTTCGATAGTTGTTTAAGGTTTAAACAAGTGTCTTTTCATGATTTAAAATAAGAATTGTTCATATGCACAATAGAATTGAATTTTAGTTTCTGAAAATTTATTCAAAATTTGTAAACCAATTAACCAAACGAGGAAGTAGTATCATTTTGTTGTTTTTCTTGTCCAATCGAGAAAAATTATACAATAAAAGGGAGTCAATTCCTCAAATGGTCATTGAACTTATAGAAATATCTCACTAAAGTAACTTTTGAATTTTTTTGGACAATATAGTCACTGAACTTGTAGAAGTATCACACTAAAGTAACTTTTATATTTTCTTGAAAAATATGATCATCAAACTATGCACATATTTTCAACAAGGTGAAAACTAATGGAAAAAGTTAATTTCTTAACGGAATGTTATACATATATCTTTTTTAGAATTTATTTTTTTTATCTAATACCTATTAACCTATTATATATAATTCATTTGACCCATTTCAAATGACATTATAATAAAATAAATTATATTCATATAATTAGAGCAAAATGAAGGTGTAATCTTCTATTAAAAAAATTATACATGTATCTTTTATTTTTAATGGAAGCTTATACGTTTATCATTTTAGTTTGCTTTTTTATTTAAAAGTTAATCTAATAATAGAATTTTTTGTATTTCAAATATGTAAAGATGGATAGTAATTATGTATTTTCAATTTTTTTTTCTGGCTAATTTTTATTTTCAGTTAAGAGGAACTTCTTAGATACCAAATCTTTTTAATTGCAAATTTGAGATTAATATATAGGCAAATAAATTAAAAAAATGGTACTGATTTTCATGAAAAAATTGTGGTAGATTGCACCTCCATAATTTTGATCTAGTTATATGAATATAATTTATTTTATTAAAAATTCATTTGAAGTAAGTCAAATAAATTTTTCTGTATAAACTTTCGTTAAAATATTAAATTTTTCATTGGTTTTCACTTTATTGAAAATATGTGCATAGTTTAATGACTATATTGTCAAAAAAAAAAAGTTACTTTAGTGGAATATTTCTACAAATTCGACGCTCATATTGTCCAAAAAAATTCAAAAATTACTTTAGTGGATTGTTCTACAAATTCAATGACCATTTCAAAAATTGACTCCAACAAAAGGTTAAATAATAGTATTACAATACTATTGGTAGGATTAATGATAGGATTTTCTTAGGGAGTAGAAAAACTTGGGCCTTATGTGTTTGCATTTCAAAGAGTTTGCATTTCAAAGAGTACACTCTTGATGAGGTGTACCCTGCCACCATATGAAAGCAACTTGGATATCCAGCATTTTGATTTAGGTTATGATTCTTTCAACCAAAGGAAGACACTGACCGATGATTTAATTTTAATCTTCTTATTATAATTAAATTAATATTTATGACTTACTCTAAATCATAAAATTGAAAATTTATTTTTCTTCTTAAAAATTTTTATTCGATCAAATACCGTTACATTATATGAGAGGGAGGGAGTAACCATTTAGTTATTACTAGCCGTAAGAGGTCAATCTCTAAATGAAAATGAAAAAGGGCAAATATACCTCTTAACTTTGCGATTTAGAGTGGGCATACCCTTTATTACAAAAATGGTGCATATATACTACCGGCGTCTGACAAATGGTGCACACTTAATTACCAATTTTGTTAACATACCTATATTTACTAAATTAAATAAAAATATCCTAAAATTAGTTTTTAAAATTTAAAAATATCACGTGGCTTTAAGAATAATCTCACTCATTTTTAGCAAAAATTACACAAATTGGATCAAATTGTGAAAATATTTACCTAAAAATGCTCCAACCCAAAATATTTACCTTTAATAAACCTGTTGCCCAAACTATTTACATGTATACCCCACTTATATTAAAGTTTTTTACAAAATAATTAAGGCGGAATCCATCGATGGCCCCCTAAAGTTGGCACCAACTTTAACTTAGACACCTCAACTGAGTATTATTCATTCTAAACACCTCATGTAGAATTTTGCTGTCATTTTGACATTTTTCACTGACATAGCATAGTGAGTGTGATACACTCATTTACTGCGCGTGAGAGGCTTATTTAGCCAAACTTTTTCTCTTTTTTTTCTTCTTCTTCATCATTTTCAACCACCATTTCTCCAAGCTTAAACTCCTTCCATGATAAAATAAACATAATGGTGCCACAGACGAAGGAATGAATTTCAGCGGCAAGAGATTTTTCCAAGCTTAAAACACCTTTCTTATTTTATTGTTCATCTTCCTCCTCGAATTAGTTTGAAAAAAACTGATAGGAATTTGAAGAAAAAAGGGCAAAATTCGAAAAGAGACCAGTTGTGCTTCTATATGATAATTTTTTCAAACTAATTATTTTAAATTTGGAGAATCCAAGACAACAAAGCTCCCACATTTGAAGCACAAGTGCAACGAAATTCCATTTCACATATAATGTTTATTTATATGTGAAAAAGTTTTAATTTTATTTAAGGTTGTAATTAAGGTGAATATGGGTGTGCAGTAAGGGATGGGGTTGTTTTGCAAAAGAGGACGATCGGAGAAGACGATCGGGGTGGGGGTGGGGAGAGGGGGGGAGACTGGAGAGGGAGGTTGTGCTTTTCTAAAATAATTTTTTAAAAGTGGTTAAATTATTTTTTGTAATTATTTGGGTAAAAAATGCACGTGTCATTTACTCATTGGTCACTTTTTTTTACTCAAAATTTATTGTTTAAGAATTATTTTGGTGGGTAAAAATATCACATGTCATCGAGTCATTGGCCATTTTTTATTTTTATTCAAAATTCATTTATTTTGGATATAAATGACAAATGTCCTCATTTAATTTGTCACTTTACACGTTATTCACGGGTGTAACACATACATTATATATTGTTGCTGATTTTAAAAAAAGTGCCAAAATAACACAGTAAAATCTTATATGAAATGCTTAAAATGAACCAGCCTCAGTTAAAGTTGATCCCAACTTTAGAGGATTGTCGATAAATTTTCTCAATAATTAATTCACTTTATTTGTTGATGTCTCTGTCCTTTCTCTAACACATTATTTATTGCATGCTTTTAATTACTCTTTTTTCTCTCACATCATTAATTTCAATATACAATATTATATTTGAAGACCTTTTGTTACATGTTTAAGTCTTCTGTTCTTTTCTCTCCCCCCCCCCCTCCCTCCCCCCCACCCACCACCCATATTTTTATACTTTTCTTTTTGTCTTGTTTATTTTATTTATTTAAATACAAAAATAAATATAGTAGCTAATTATTTTTTATTAAAATAAATAAATAATTAGTCTATAATAGAAACATGAAAAGGAATATTAAATTCAATAGTTTATTTATTAAAATTTAAATTATAGAAATATTTTTATCTTTTTCAAATATACAACAACAACAACATACCCAGTATATTCCCACAAAGCGGGGTCTGGGGAGGGTGAGATGTACGCAGACCATACTTTTACCCCAGTAAAAATGATATAAAAATTAAAACTTGTATTTAAAATATGACTCTAATTTTTATAATTAGTTTTACAAAAATTACTTGTAACTTGCTAAAATTAATATATAAATTAAAATATCAAAATTAAGTATATAAATTTTGTGATACCTTGTTAGTATATGATATATATCACATGGGTATCACAGAGGATTGACAAATATTGAATCTGAACTGACTGATATCATGCCTATATATAAATATATTATGATGATTTCACGAAAGACTGAGAAATGTCTCACTGAAGAACTGAAACATACCTCAATGATACAATGTCAGTATTTAAATATACCATAATGGTATCATGGATGATTGAGTAATCTCATCAAAAGACCGAAGCAAACCGTAATGAAAACACTGTTAGTTACTCCTTGATATGTATCATTGAGGTATGTTTCAGTTCTTCAGAAGAAGCAGACTTTCAATGAAGACAATATATTGTGATGACATCACTCATTGAATGATTGAAGCAGTCCTCCATGATACCATCATAGTATATCTATATACTGACATGGTATCATAGATGACTGCTTTAGTCATTCAATGAGACTCTTCTTTGTCCTTCATGATACCATGTCAGTATATAAATATATTATGATGATATCATAGAGACCTGGAGTAAACCTCAATGAAATCAGCAGGAAAAACGATTACTTTGAGTATTTTACTTTGAGTATTATTATGATGATATTTGTGTAAATTTTAAAATTACTTTGAGTATCAATAATCGACAGTCGATGAACCAAAATATTTCGATTAGGGACATCTCAATGGATCTCCTCACATATTTAGATTAAAAATTAAAAAATATTTAATCAATATTAATAATATTTATCATATATTTATTTTACACTTAATAAGATGATTTACTACCATACAAATATATATAACTTTTTTTACATTAAAATTTTAAATTATTTAACACAAATATATACTTAACACTATTTAAAAAAATAATTTGGTAAATAAATATTGAATCGGTGCACAAAATCGACTTCTCGCCCCTAGTTTTCTACTTAATAATAAGAGGCAGTTTTACCAGGTGACACAGGCAGGAGGTCAACATGCCTGCCTGTCCACCTGGTGATAATTTTGGTAGTTTACATATTTTGTGCTTTACAACTTTATGTTTATACTATTTTAAATTTAGACAAAAATATCCGGGAAACATGCAATTTTTCTAAAACGTGGGACCCATTAATTTTTAATTACCTTGGCATGACTGTTCGGTGAGAGAATGTGTTTTGTCAGCTGGAAAACCTGCATTAGGCCATTTGGGTACTAGCTATTTTAGAGAAAATAAAGAGACTGTTTTGTGAATTATGATGAAATATTCTTGGCCCATAAATAAGTGTTATTTAATGTAATTTTTCCCACTTAATTGGCTTTATATAAATGCAATTGCTTGAATCAATATTGACTTCCTACTAGCTAATCAACCAAATATGGCATAATTACACAGGAAAAGAACCTCTAATGTTAAAGCATAATTTAAGGAGTTGGAGATATTAGAGGAGTAAAAATAGGAGCAACCAAAATTAGAAATAAATAAGGGAGGAACAATTGAAACAAAGCAAAGAAAATAGAAAGCAGATATATTAGTTATATGGTTTAAGGTATGGAGATTTAGTGGGTATTTGGGCATGAAAAGTTTTTGCTTTTTTACGGAATTGAATTTCGAAAAAGGTGTTTGGCCATAAAATTATAGAGTTGAATTCCGAAATCTTGTTTTCACTCTCACTTCTCTCACAAAAATTCAAAAACAATTCCAATTTATATTCATGACCAAACACAATTCCAACTCCAATTCCAATTTGGTATTTGATTTTCATGGCCAAACGGGGCCTTAATATTGTAAGAACAAAGGAACTTTCATGATTATCATTGTTCCAGGACGAAATTGTGGTGGAATCAAAAATTTTACTAAGAACATTTAAATTATGAAAAGTAAGCATACGAAAAAATCAAAGGAGATTGAACATCTACGATATACATATATATAAATAGTGTAATTTTCGATTGAAATCGCCCATAAAATAAAGCTACCCAAATTTACTTAGGTAATAAGCCCTTAAACAAAAAGTTGTGATAGCAAAACATTTTAGGAATGCATTAACCTGCGCAACTCGACGAGATAATTACAAATAAATTAAGACATTTAAAAAATGATAATAAGTTCATAAAAAAATACAGCCAGAATTAGGGATAGTTTCCAAAAAAATATTAAGAACGAAGAAAAAAAGGAGGATCAGTTGGCATCCAAGGATATTTTGGTCATTTTAATTAATTCTTTCATTTAATTTTTTTTATTTTATTTTTCTTAATCTATTAAATATTTGAAAATTACGTAAAAAGATACATCACAACAATTAATAATTTAAAATATTTAAAAATAAAAAATTGTTGACTATAGAAATTACATCAGTGTCACATAAATTGGGACAAAGAAAGTAACATAGTATATTATTTGAAAATGACGTAAAAAGTACTATAAATCACAATAATTAACAACTTAAAATATGTAAAAGACATAAAAAAAATGTAGTTGATTCTCCAAGTTCTATCAATGCTACATAAATTGGAATAGAGAGCGTAACATATATTATTTAAAAATTACGTATAAAATATTACAAATTACAATAATGAACAACTTAAAATATATAAAAAACATAAAAATGTAGTTGATTCTTCAAATTCTATCAACGCCACATAAATTGGAGTAGAAAGAGTAACATATATTATTTAAAAATAATTTAGAAAATGTTATAAATCACAATAACTAACAACTTAAAATATCTAAAAGCTATATAAAAATATTGGATTAACTCTCCAAATTTTATCAGTGTCACATAAATTGCGTTAGAGAGAATAACATTATTATCTAAAATTATGTAAAAAGTATTATAAATTACAATAATTAATAATTTAAAATATTTAAAAACCGTATAAGAAATTTGATCAATTCTCTAAATTTTATCTGTTTCACATAAATTGGGACAAAAAAAATAACATATACTTGCACGGGCTCTCACTATCCAGTAGTAATAGAAATATCACTATCAATAAATTGGATTAAAATTCTTTAGAACAGAGTAAAAATAATAAAAACAAAAAAGTAGGTGATAAGTCAATTAAATATTGAGAAATATTGCTTTTGAAATCTGTACATATGCCCATAATAGTTGGTTGTTAAATTTTTGGAGAAATCTACACTGCTAGCAATAGTTCATCTACCTAGGTTTTGCAGGGAGCAAAGCCACAGAGTAATGTTTTGAGTTCGAAAGTATTATCAGCTATAATTTTTCTTATGTTAATATATAAAAAGTTATATTCTAAAATATTGATCAAAGTTCACATACTTTAAATCTCAAAAAGCAAAGAGTATCAAATAATTGAAATGAATATAATAATTCTTTAATTTCAATAATTCATATAACATATTTAAAATAATAAAGTTAAAAAAGTATCTGATACATTACATATATTTTTAGTTTAAGATCATAAAATTTATTAACACTTTATTAAAAAAGAATTCGTATCTAGACAAACTAAGAGCCTGTTTGGATTGACTTTTTATTTTTTGACTTGCTTTTATCATTTTGACTTAAAACAAGGTGCTTATAAGCATTTTTTTATTTTACCAAAACACTTGAAAAGTGCTCAAAAACTATTTTGACTTAAAATCACTTAAAATAAGTCAATCCAAACAGACATCCAATGAAAAGAAGGAAATACTAAACAAACTAAGATCTCTTATCATATACTTTCTCCTTTTCAATTTATGTGATTCTGTTTGATTTTGTACAAAATTTAAGAAATAAAGAAAAAAATTCAAAATTATGGTCTAAAAAAGTCATAAATATTCTCGTGTGATTATAAATTATTTCATGTAGAAGACGAAGGCAGCGAGATAACAATGCTCAGATGAATGTGTGGGCATATTCGGATATGATTAAAAACGAAGTTATACAACACAAGGTGGGAGGCCATAAGTGAGGAACAAGATGAGGGAAGCGAGACTGAGATGATTTGAACATGTGAAGAGGAGGTGCAAGGATGTGCTAGTATGATGGTGTAAGAGGTTAAGCTCTAGCAGGAGTTGGGCCATCTCCAACCACACTCTATTTTACTCTCTACTCTCTATAAATAGAGAGTAAAAATAGAGAGTGACTTCTCCAATCACTCTCTATTTTACTCTCCATAAATAGAGATGATGAATAGTAGCTCTCTAAATATAGACAACTACTATTCATCCTCTCTATTTCACTATTCATTATTTTATTATTATTTTTAGTACTCAATTTTTTTATTTTACATGTTTTAAATTATATAACACCATTAATTAAGTCCCTAATATTCGTAATTATTTTTTAATATAATTTTAAATTTATATTAATTTATGTTATTTTTAATTTAATTTTCATAAATAATATTTTTATTTAAGATATAAGAATCATACCGAAAAGATGTTGAACGTGCATTCGAGGTTTTACAATCACGTTTTGCAATTGTCCTTGGGCCATCACGTTTTTGGAGAAAAGAAATGCTCCCCATGATATAAAGACTACATATATTATATTTCACAACATAATAATCGAGGATGAGCATGCTCTTAGCGCACCAATTCAAGATATTTCGGAAGCTCCAACACCAACGGTAGAAATGACAGTAGATGAAAATAATCTATTTGAATAATTTTTAGCCAGACATAAAAAAGTTAAGGGCAGAAATGCTCATTTTGAACTTCGTAATGTATTAGTAGAGCATTTATGGGAGCAACGTAATAATCTTGAAAGTTGAATATTTTTTTAAGATGTAATATTTATTTAATTGTATTTCATTTATGATTTTACTTTTATTTGAATTGTCCATTAATATGTAATTTATATAATATTTGCTTAAAATTTATTTTATTTAAAAATTTGAGGTAAAAAATAATTTTATATTACATGAAGATTTTGAAAAAAATATGAATAATATGTGGTGATTATGTAAATATAGAAGAAATGATTTATTTTAAAATCTAAAAATATAATTGAAATAAAAATAATAATATAATATGAAGAAAGAAAAAATAGAGGGTAAAATAGAGAGTAAAGTAGAGAGTGGTTGGAGTTGCTCCCTTTACTCTCTATATTTAGAGAGTAAAATAGAGTGTTGTTGGAGATGCTCTCAGGAGAGGTAAAAGTAAGCCGAAAAAGAATTAAGGGGAAATAGAAATAAGGTAGAAAGTTAATAAATAATTGCATGTTTATCGCATTCTGTGTGGAGGAGGGACTGGGCTAGCCTCATCCTCTCCTCTTGTCCTTTTAGTAGTATTACTATTTTGTTGTCATATAGTTTCTTGTTTTTTTTTTGAGTATTACTATGTGTCAATGTATTTGATTGTACCTTATATATATAAATAAAATCATGTGTCGGATACTTGGCTTTTGAGTTGAGAGGGTATCGAAAATAATCTCTCTATCTCACAAAAATAAGGGTAAGCTTTGCGTATATTATACCTTTCAGACCCTATTTATGAAATTACATATTATTGTTATTAATTTATCTGATTAAGAAGCAAAATAAATATTTACAAATTAAATTATTATTAAATTGAGTACTATAATTTTTCTTTTTTAAATTTATAAAAAAAAACGTGTCACATAAGATTTATCTGTGATACATTTTTTCTTCTTAATTCGTTTCTAAAATAATATTATCTTACTATAATTAGAAATAATTTAACTCTAAAATTACCTTTTTATCCTTAATGAAATGATTTATAGTCACACAAATATCTAAGAATCATTTTAGGTTATAAATTTCAAAAAAATTTCTTTTCTTTTAAATATCATATTAAATTAAAGAGTGTCACATGAGACGGAGAAAGTATATTTTCACAACAATCATCTATGACATTTTAATGGGTCCCTATGTGCACAAACGTTGTAAACGTGTTTCCAATTTCTTCATGATGACTTGTTTTAATTTTTCGTTTCATCATCCAATGTTTGAAATTTATTTTGTGGTTCAATTAATCACCAAAAAGTTTTAAAACTTTTGAAGTATGGCATTTCTTTCGAAGGAATTTCATTTTCAAGATTCGAATTCAAAATTTATGATAAAGAAATAGAAATGTATTCACCACCTAATACAATTGTATTGATCAAAATGTGAATTTGACATATAGGCGAATTGGGAGATGATGCTGACAGTTCAAGTCTAATTAGACTCAACTCAACAAAGATGCTCAGATCAGAGCTCGAGATGACACCCGAGTTAAGGTCGTCCATGCATGATTCTAGTCTATTCCGAACATATACCGACATCGAGTTATGGAGGTTTTGTTCAAAAATGACAAATGTTGATCGAGGTCAACTTTAACTTCTACATTTTCAAATTTCCAACCAATGACCCGAATCACATCTGAATGCTTCGGGACCCGAACAAATAAACCAACCAACTCAAAAACCACCTCTCGGACCTAATGAAACTGTCAGAATTCCATTCTAAGCTAATCTTCTTCAAATGTTGACTTTGATCAAAATTTTCAACTTTTCAAAATGAAAAACTGATTCAGAACCCCCGTCCAACCAATTCGAGAATCGTGCCACCCACCCCCGCACATCAAAAATACTATACTGAAGTTACGGAAAGCGGGATGCATACATCATATTTGGGAGGCCAGAAATGAGGCACTATGGAATCTGAAGGTGACACTACCAGAGGTAGTATGCAAAAGGATCCAAGGAGAATGCAAATACAAATTTTTTGAAATAATGAATAGGAAAAAGAGGTGTAGAGATAGAGCATGGCTAGAGGATATTTTCAATAGAGTAGCTGTAGCATAACAGTAGGAAGAATTTAGGAGCATTTGCTCAGTATTCTCGGAGTAGCACTCTGGTTCTGCCTGTAATTACAAGATTGTGAATACGAATATGTGGTTCGATTGACCCAAAAAAAAAAAACAAACGGCAAAACAGGAAAAATATGCAAAAATCATAAAACGATTATGAGAACGGTTACATTCTTTTTTGTCAAAAAGAAAAAAACACTATTTGTCAATTGTGACTCAACACAAACATTTGTACCACAATGTCCATTTGAAATCCTAGCTAGGTCCCAAACATAAAATTTGACAACCTTTTCATTTTACATCCTAGTTAAGTGCATAACATAAAATTTAATAACCTCCACAGACTGCTAGCTAAAATTAATTACTCTCTCTTTTTGGGTCCATTGAAAATCACTCAGTCCGATCTATTTTATTTTTCGTGTTTATTAAAAATAATTGATTTAAAATAATTACTATTTTAAAAAATTAAGATATAATTAGATATTAGTTTTTACTTTTATCCTTAAGCAACGCATAAAAAAAGACACACTCCAATTTTGAGTATGCATATCTAGACACCTCAACGTAACTCGTCTCCATTGTATCAGTCGAACACTCAAACTTACGAAATGATCATCTAGACACTTCCAAAATCTGTGTCGCATCAACATCAGTTATCCATAAGACACACTAAATAATGAGTTGAAGTGTTTTGTTGTCAGTTAAGACCAAATTGAGGTGTCTAAATATATACTCTCAAAGTTAAAGTGCATACTTGCTAGTTGAGATCAAATTTAAGAGTCTATTTTATGTATTAAACCAAAAAAAAAGTGATAAATAAAATGAACCACAAGAAAAAATTATTTGTGCCAACAACACCTTGATATAGTAATCACAAAAGCAAGCCTCATATGTTACAAGCAGGCACCACGAGTTTGTTACTCCCTCTGTCTCACTTTATATGATTCACTTTTCTTTTTAATTCGTCCCAAAAAAATGACATATTTCTATATTTAGTAACAATTTAACTCTAAAATGCCCATTTTACCCTTAATAAAATGATTTATAGCCACACAAATATCTAAGATTTATTTTAAACCACAAGTTTCAAAAGTCTCCCTTTCTTTTTTGAAGTCCATGCCAAGTCAAACTAGGTCATATAAAGTGAGACGGAGGGAGTACTTTTTATGGGGTGAAAGGTTTTTGTGTATTATAGCACAGACCGCGACTATCTTTTTCACGTACGTTTGGTACGTCTCCTTCCACATTCTCTCATCAACAGTATCCAGCTAGCTACTAGTACTATAAATAGAGATGATTGAATTGGTATTTCCTCAAATATATACCACAAAATATCTATATCTTATAAGAGTAAATTAGTACTATCTTGTCATGGCAATGACTAGTGCCCTCTCCCCTTCACAATATCTCTCTATGCACATAACCAGCACTAGCCAAAATGGAAGAAGTATTCAAGTTTCATGCAGAAGCTCAAACAAATGGGCTGTTCAAGAACATCTTCTCAGAGCAACCTCGACCAACAGTCAAGTAAAATTTTAATTTTTATACACTAACAATATAAAATAACTTTACTCTATCATATCACTTTTGAAAAAAAGTTATACATATGCAATTATTCATAAAATACGTCGATAATATAAAAATTCTTTGCATTGTCGGAGTGCACGTAAGCTAAGGTTGATGTAAGTGAAGGTACAACCTTTTTTGTGACCATCATGCATGGATTGTGATAGAATGATTTTGAGGTCCTCCACTTTTTTTTGTTGAAAGCGCTATTCCCAGAAATGGGCTATGTAATGCGCGAATCCGAACTTATTAGATAAAAAAGAGAATCGTTCTTGTGATTTTTCCTCAAAAATTCATGATTTCTAGTGTTTCAAATAAAATGTGAACACGTGTGCGTGGGGATGAGCGGCAGAGGTTGTGCACCTTGTAGCCGAGCCAAGTTTTTAATTTCGCAAAGGGGTTCTAAATATATACTCGCTTTGTCTCAATTTATTATGTGTTAGGATTTTAAGAGTCATACTTCTTAATTTTAATCGTGAATTTAGACATATGATATTTATTTTTTTACAAATAAAATTTAGATATTTATAAACTATTTAAAAAATACTATAAATTATAATAATTAACGACTAAAAATATTTAAAAGGCATATGAAAAAATCGTGATCAAGGAAAAACTCGTTCGAATAAATAATACTCCCTCCATTTCAATATGTTTGACCTACTTTTCTTTTTAGTCCGTTTAAAAAAGAATGACCATTTTCTTTTTTAGCAGCTCTTTAATTCCAACTTTCCACATGACATGTTTAAGACCACAATATTAAAGGGCATTTTAGTATATTTGGCATATCTTTAATTTAAGATCACAAGATTCAAAAGTTTTCTTTATTTTCTTAAACTTCGTGACAAGTCAAAACAGGTCAATCAATTTAAAACAAAGAAAATATCAATTTAAATATGTTGCATCCTTTTTCTTTTTTTCTTTTTACTAAGAAGGTGCTTAATCACTAATGCAGGATGGATTTAAAAGTACCAAATTTGCACAACTAGTGAAGGATGTAAAGTATGCACTAAGGACACAGAGAAATAATAATCTTGATTTAGTGGATGCCCTTCAACGTATGGGAACTGAACACCATTTTCAAGAAGAGATTCAATCAATTTTACAAAAAGAGTATGAGGAAAGTGCTTGTTTTCTCAAGTACCAAACCCCTTCTGATGTTTCACTTTGTTTCAGACTTTTGAGACAACAAGGTTACCACGTGTCAGCAGGTAATTGGGTTTTCAATGAAGTCCAAGAATTCTTAATGGATAAGTTGTAGTAGTATAATCTCAATATACTACAGTACTAAACAGTGTAAAAGTTAGGACTTAAGGGTCTAAAAGCGCGTTTTCTCTAACCGATTAAGTTTTTAGACGTGATCGTTATGCAGTTCAACATGACATTAAAGCAGTCAAAGGTCCTGAGCTAGTTTGAGTTTTACCACCACTCAATATTAGCAAAACTTTAAAAAAAAAATCATGTGCTTAACTCGTGAAAAGGAATCATTTTCGCACGTGCAAGCATGTTAAAGACGTACTTAAGAAAATTATATATATATTCTCTAACAACAAAATATTTTATCTGAGATGGTCATAAATTTTAACATTTCTTATATTACCAACGTATTACATATGTTTTCTTTTTAGGTGATCTGATAATATAAAAATCATCTTATAAATTGTCATTGTATATAGAAGTGAAATATCCACCTAATAACCTTAATTCTATTGCCTTGAGCAGATGTATTCAAAAAATTCAAGAACAATGATGATGGGACATTTGGATTAAACCTTAGCCAAGATGTAAGCGGATTAATTGGTCTATATGAAGCATCACAACTTGGTGTAGAAGGTGAACACATACTTGATGAAGTTGCAAATTTCAGTAGTGAGCACCTCAATGCATGTCTTGCACATAATGATTCATGTGTTCAAGCTAGAATCATTAAAGAAACATTGAAGTATCCATACCACAAGAGCTTAGCAAGTTACAAGGCCAAAAGCTTCATTAGTGACTTTAAAGGGATTAATGGATGGGGAAGAAGCACCTTACAAGATTTGGCAAATATTGACTACTCCATCACAAAAGAGATACATCAACATGAATTGTCTCAATTTTCCGGGTAAATTAGTTAAATTTAACTTTTATGCATTGATAATGTAAAATAAAATTTGCACTATTAAGTTGCCTAAAATTAAGGATTTGATACTGATAATGTAAATTTTTGTACACTATTAACGTATTTCAACTTATAATAGCAAGTAACTTATCTTACTTTCCATATTATTGATCTCACTTTTTACTATCTTAGAGATAAATTTAGGATTCCTATAATATGGGGTGCACCAATAAAAAAAGAAGAAAAAATATATTAAGTGGGAATTGACCTCTAGTCCTATGGAAGGTCTCTGTTGAGTCCCACATCGTTGGGATGAGGAGAATTTGGACTCTTTCTATTGTCTTGAATAATTTTTTTCCTCATGAGCTAGTTTTTGAGGTTGAATTAGGCTCAATGTCTATTTGTTTATCATGATATCATAGCCATGCACATCCCAATTTATAGTTTACCAATATTGGGTCCCCATATTAAATTGTTCATGCTCCAAAAGTCCAACCTGGGTGTGAGGCGGGGAGTTGAGTCCCACATCGGTGGGATGAGGAGAAATTGAACTCTTTATATGATTTTGGGCAATTCTTCACTCATGAGCTAGTTTTTGAGGTTGAGTTAGACTCAATGACCATTTCGATCATAGCATCATAGCCAGGACAATCACAATTTTTGATTTATCGATGTTGGCTCCTATATTAAATTGTCCATGCTTCAGATGTGCAGTCCTAGGCGTGGGGTAGGGTGTTGAGTCCCAATTCACTGGGAGGAGGAGAATTTGGACTATTTATATGATCTTGATCTTGAGCAATCCTACCCTCATGAGCTAATTTTTAATGTTGAGTTAAACTCAAGATCCATTTCTTTATTAGGCTTATTAAATATCTCAAATCTTTCTCACAATCCAGAATATATAGTAGTGTTTTCGTTCAAGATTTTTGCTTTTTAGTTGATAATGTAAAAATTCTTTGTATTATTAGTATATATATATGTTAAATTAGTGATCTATGGTTGCAATGTCAAAAATAGTTTAATTTACTAATTGCAAATTCTAATGATATATAGGTGGTGGGGAAGTCTTGGTTTAGCTGAAGAATTGAAGCTTGTAAGAGATCAACCATTAAAATGGTATGCTTGGCCAATGGCAATGCTTACAGATCCAAGAATGTCACAGCAAAGAATTGAGCTAGCAAAATGCATCACTTTCATTTATGTCATTGATGACATCTTTGATGTTTATGGGACTGTTCAAGAGTTAACCCTCTTCACACAAGCTGTCAATAGGTACTCCTATAGACTCTTATATTTGGGATAGATTTAAAATAGTCTCTTAAATATATTATGAACAGTTTCCCTTTTGATTTACAAAAGTGAGAATTTTTTATATATTTAATAAATTTTAATTGTTAGATTTAACGAGAACTGTAAAAAAATAATAATATTTTAATCAGAAACATCAAGACAATTCCGTCAAATTCATGAAATTATAGCACCAATAACTGCCTCAAACACACACTCACACAAAAAGAAGAAGAAGAAGAAGAGAAGTAGCAGAAATTGCATCTCAAAAATTACACTAGCCAATAGACAAAAAAGAAAAGGAGAAACTACAAAAATTACCTCCAAATGTGAGTTTTAATTAATTTTTTAATTAATATTGCTCAATTTTGGCAAACTTAAATGACCAAATTTTTTTTTTAGAATATTTAAAAGATTATTTAAAGTCTATACCAAATATAATGGACCATTTTTGCCTCTTTCATAACATGAAAAGCTATTACTATTTCAGGTGGGAATTGGGTGCCATGGTAGACTTACCAGAATACATGAGATCCCCTTATAGGGCCCTTTATGATACCATTAATGACATTGGCTACAATATCTACAAAATCAGTGGAGAGAACCCCACTCAAAATCTGCGGAATATGGTATTATTCACATGCTTTTCACATTGAATAGGACTTAGTCTTGTCTATTATATTTTATATGAGGTATATTTTGTCGATTCGATAATTTACGTTAAAATTTTGAATTACTAATATCATGTGAATTGAGAAGATTTTATGTGAATTACATAAACTGTTACATCATATTTAGCCAGAAGCTGATATTTATCATTTTATACGTTGTATTTTTATTGGTTCGATGATTTATCATGTGAATTGAGGGAAAAAAAAAAAGTCCATGTGAATTAAATGAAACGTCACTTCATATATTGTTGGTCATATTTTTTAAATATGGTGATTTCTAAAGTGTTATAGATAAAGTTAAATGACATGTTGTTATAAATAAAAAAGAAAAGAAACATGAGTTTAGTAACAAAATTCTAGTAGTTAAATAACCTTATCAGTAATGAATTCCTTTTTTTTTTTTTTTGAAATTTAGTGGGAAATCCTATGCAATGCATTTCTAAAAGAAGCAAAATGGTTTGCCTCTGGGGAGTTACCAACAACAGATGAATACCTGAAGAATGGACTTGTTAGTTCTGGAGTTCATGTTATCTTAGTTCACATGTTCTATCTCTTAGGTCTTAATACATCTATTAATTTGGAAGATGTGACATCCATGTCTTCTTCTGTGGCTATGATTCTACGCCTTTGGGATGATCTTGGAAATGCAAAGGTAACAAAAAGAAATTCATGTTAGTCTATCATTTCTATATATTGAATTAGTCACTTATTTATTGTTAGAATACTTTTTGTGACAAGTTTTAGTACTTTTCTATCCCTTTTTATGTGAAATACTTTCTGTTTTTGTTTTTTCGCAAATGAATGACCTTTTTCTATATGTAGAAATATTTTATATTATAATTTTTATTTTACCCTTTATGGCATGAATTTTTATTTTTATCAAAAGTCTTTCTTTCTTTAGTTTCTTCGAACCTGTTTGGCTAAGCTGTTGAAATGAGCTCATTTTGAGTACTTAGCAAAGAATTTCATAAACTTGGCCAAATAAACTACTCCACTCCATACCCAGTCAAATATTGTCATATAAATTGAAATTGAGAAAATATTTTTTAGCTAAATAGTTTCTTTTTAGTGTTTGTTTGATTTTATGCATAATCTAGTTAACATACATGCAGGATGAGAATCAAGAAGGAAATGATGGTTCATACATAGAATGTTACATGAAGGGACAAAAAGATGATTCTATTGAATTGGCAAGAGAACATGTAGTTAAGCTAATAGAAGGTGAATGGAAGAAACTTAACAAGGAACATCTTCATTTGATGAGACGATCATCAGGATCATTTTCAAAAGCTTCTCTTAATTCTGTAAGGATGGTCCCTCTTATGTACAATTACGATGATAAGCAATCCCTCCCTGTCCTCCAAGAATATGTAAAAGCTATGTTGTATGGTGATTTATCAATGTGAATGAAGTACTAGAGTTAATGGTCAATTTGTGTATTAGCACATACATGCTAGGTTTTGTCTAGTCTTAGTTTTTTTTTACATTATCAAATGTAATAAAAGAGAGCTTTTCTCTTTTGTCTTTCAGATTTATATCACTATGCAAAATGAGCAAACTCTATTCATATCATCTTAAATTAGTTTTGAATTGAAGACATATTGGGTTCGGTTCATCAATGTAATTCCACCTTTTCCCCTTTTGATTTCAATGCTTAAATATGTTTGTTTTGTGAGGCTAACGCCTAAGCGGCTAAGCGTCCGACTGTAAGTTTCAAACATGCCTAACACTTAGTGCTCTAAACTCATCCAATATTTTCTATGCAAATTATGTGTCAAATTTCTGAATCGGCATCCTTGACCTTCAAATTTATTTAACAAATAAATGATAAAAGTTGTATAAAATTTATATAAATATGAAGATTGAGAATAACTAAAATAACAAGATATAATATTACATATTTGCTAATTGAGAGGGGACTATCATATGAACATTTTTGTGAAAATAGATAACTGAAATTTATAACTTCACTTACTATTGGTACGGTCTTGATGTCTTAGTTTTGTATTTATTAGAATTATCAGACTTTTATTATATTTCTACTTGAAGTAATTATGTATTTATTCATGAGGAGTAATGCTCTAAATTATAGTAGTGAAAAAATTTATTGATTATTTATTGTCAAGGAGGTAAAATATAACATTTTCTCAAGAAATTATAATTTTTTTAATTGTTTAAAAGTGATGACGTCGCAATTGATATGTATGTATGTCTTAATAAGCTTTATATAGTTAGGGCTTGACTTGAATTTTCTACTTTATCTAGATTGTATCACAATTTTATTTTACTTCAAAAAGGTTTTCTTGGTGAAAAAGGTTTCCTTGTTGAAAAGTATCTCTTTCATACGTGGTTACTTCTTTTCTTGGAAGAGAAATTTTAGACTTCTATATAAAGAAGATTTTTTATTTTCAAACATAACACAATAGCATCCACAAAATAGTCAGTCTTGTTTAGAGGGAGATTTTTCTCTCAATAGTTTTATACTTTCTTTTATATTAGTTTTCTCATATATATGTCAATTGGTCAAACCATATTAATATATCATGTTTTTTAGTATAATTTTCTTTGTCATCTGATCTATCGTTATCAAAATTTATAATTATTAAATTCAGCATAATTTCCGGTCGATTTTGATCTCAACACAATCATTTTCTCTCATGTTTCACGCATCCTTCGCCACACCATCACCATAACAACCAGTGTGGGGTATTGAAGAGATGATAGGCTCAAGTCATTTTCCTTTCTCATGTGGGATATTTATGAAAATTTTGTTTTCTATATATGCAATTAGACATGATATCATCATGTCAATACCCAAGGAATATTAGCATTGATAAAGTTTACTTGTCTACCTAGTTATATATGGTAAAATTATATAAAAAGTTCTAACATCTCTATCATATTTACTAATTCTCTCATTGTTTTATTTTAATTACTTAATTTACCATCTTATAAAAAATCTACCCAGATACGTCGCGTGTATCAAATACATGCGGATACATGTGTAACCCCTCAAATACATGTCAATACATGTTATAACCCCCTAGATATATGCAATACATATTGTAATCCCTCAGATACATGCGGATACGATATATCTGAGACTAAACCATGTATTCAGACAACAAATATATGTCTTATGCGATGTATACGAGATAAAATTATGTATCTGGATGCTTGTAACAATGTATCTGAGTGGTATGGATGCTTTTAACAATGTATCTGAATGATGCGAATATCTGTAACGATATATTTGAGTCTGTAATGATATATTTGAGCGATATATTATGTAATTTTAAAAATAATAAGAAAGGGAGTAATTAGCTCATATAATTATCGAATTTATGTAATTATCCCCACAACTTTTGGCTTCTTTGTTTCTTTTTCATTTGGTCCGTGGAATTTGACATGATGTGCAAAGTAAAATCCGACATTTCCACATGCAATATTAACTATTGCACGTCTGAGAAAATAATGAGAATGGTTTTGAATATCAACAAGATACTCTGAACAAAAGAAAGAACTTGTTTAAATAATTAAGAATATTTTATGTGACCATCAAAGGTTGAATGAGGTTGCTCCTTCCTTTTAATCAAAGATTTTGATTTTGAGTTCTCTGAGTATGAAAAAAATACTTAGTAGGGAGCGCTTTTGGGATCCTACCTGATGTGAATCCGAATTAATCGGGCATCAATACAAATACTGAACACAAGATAGAAAATAAAATAAAAAATTATGTGACATACTTTTTGCTTAAAATAAGAGAAAATACATAATTACCCACTGAAGTAGGACATGTATTTCAAAAAGATACTTGAACTTTGCGGGAGTCCTATTACCTCCTTGAACAATTTTGAACTGATATTATTACACCCTCTTTGAACCAGTCTCAAATTTTAGATAGCAAGTGTTAACCACTCACCAATCACTTCTTGACATGTATTAATTTAATTAAGAACATTTTTTTTTCATTTTAAGTTTTTCGTTATACTTTTTCTTTCTTTTTTCTTTTCTCCTCTCTTGCTTTTTGACTTATTTTTCTGTTTCTTACTTCATCTCTATTCCACCCCCACCCCCACCCCCACCCCCCTCCATGTTCAAGCTAAACCCCTCCCCCCATTGTTTGAGCTATTGATAATAAAAATTAAATATTTTCCTGAGCCAATTTAGAGTTATGGGGACATCATCAATTTCTTCTTTTCATGTAATTTCAAATTAAAAATGATAACTTTGAAAAGAATCAATGAATTCCTCTAAAAATGGCAAGGAGTTTGATTGAAATTTAAATTAAAAAGCTAAATGATATTTTCTAATCATCTTGAAATCTAATGGATTCACAAAATTGTTTGAAATGTAAAGAAGTTTTTTAAATAAAATTTTAGAATTGACGAGAATTAAAATGATAAAATAATAAAAGAACGTGACTGAAATTGAGACAAAGATGGTGACATTGAAAGACAAAGTTTTGACCAAGATGACAATAAATTTTTTGAAGAAGAAAGAAGAAATAACAGGAAAAAAAAATAAGAAATCAAAGTTAAAATAACAGAAAAAATAAGAAAATACATTTTATAAAAAATACTTGTAAAAATAAAATTTTAATCATTTATTTTTAAATTTTTCACACTCTTGAAGAGAGTGCACACTCTCTATGCCAAGTGACAGAAAAAGGGTGTAATAATATCAGCTCAAAATTATTTAGGGGAGTAATAGAACCCCGCAAAATTCAATTTTTTTCTTGAAATGCACAGGTCTTACTCTAAGGGGGTAATTATGTATTCTCTCTTAAAATAATTTAACTTTACAATTTTTATTCTACTCATATTAATATGATTTTATGATTACATAACTGGTCATCCAAATTTCTAGAATTGATTTTTTAGAGGTGACTCAACTAAGCTAGCGTTTAGCCATAGATTTTGAATTGAATTTTAAAAATTTATTTTTTAAAAAAATCAAATTCCAAAAAATGGTTCAGACCAATTTTTAGGACTTCCACTCAAAAGACTTTAATTTTTTTTCTAGTAAAATGCATGTTTAAAGAGAAGTTGAAATTTCAAAAATCACAACTTCAAAAACTCAAATTTTCAAATTTGAAGTTTAAAATCTATAGCCCAACGGGAGCCAATAGTTATTATCTTAAAATGTCACATTCTTTATTAAAGAAAATTAGAACCAAAAAAATGACTTTAAAATAATAGTAACTACTTAGTTAAGTGACTATTTGAAAAATCAACTCACTAAATTATGTTTTCTGTTTTTGTTTGTTAAAACCTCCCCTTCAACCAATATTCATTGCTTTATACATCATGTCATTTATTTATGAATGAATAGACTTCTTTGTTCTTTGGGGTTTCTTACGAGGATTAAAGTTATTTCATACCGATAGATTTTTGCAATATTAGTAATTTTTTAATTTGTGATAGTAGGTTTTTTTTATGAGGTTAAAAATTAACTCTTATTATATGTAATTACTATATAAGTGATCTAATGATTATGGAGCTTGTATACATTATGTGTAAGTTTTTGGAGCTTGTATACATTAATATGTGAAGATCTTGTGGCTATATATTCAAAGTGGAATAATATTGTGAGTAATTGTAGATATGGATTTTATTTCATATATTTCTGTAAATATCCTTTCACCTAAAGATTCCAAGATCAAATAAGGATAATCAATGACATTATATATGCATCATCTTCTTTACAATAGTGTTTTAGCCGGGACGTTTACTTGAACGGGGCGAGTCTGGGAATGAGAAAGCAAATGGACAGATTATGAAAAAATGGGTTAAGATCAAATATGACTAATAGAACAACAACAACAACAACAACATACCCAGTGTATTCCCACCAAGGAGGGGGGAGGAGGTCTGGGGAGGGTAGAATGTACGTAGATTGTACCTTTACCTGAGATGTGAAGTAAAGAGGCTGTTTCCGATAGACCCCCGACTCAAGATAAAAAATGACCAGAAAAGGACGTAATGAAATACAAGAGATATAGACAATAAATGAAAATAACAGATAGTCACAAAATTATACTACGACAAAATAATACTATAGTCGAACTACACAAAACACTGGAAAGTAGCAGAAAATGAAGAACAAGAAACTACAAGAGTAGTCGTACAACTACTAAATAGTGCAACAAGGCACTGCACTCGTGTCTACCAGTAATATGCAAACCTACATGCTAACCTTCTACCATAATCCGTGCCCACCCACCCCTTCCTATCTAAGGTCATGTCCTCGATAAACTGCAACTGCGTCAAATCATGTCTAATCACCTCTCTCTAATATTTCTTCGGCCTACCTCTACCTCTCTTGAAATCATCCATAGCCAACTTCTCACATCTCCGCACAGGGGCCTCCGTGCATCTCCTTAGCACAGGCTCGAACCACCTCAACCTCGCTTCCCGCATCTTGTCTTTCACCGAAGATACTCTCACATTGTCTCAGATATCCTTATTCCTAATATTATTCCTCCTAGTAAACTCGCGCATCCAATGCAACATTCTCATCTCAGCCACCTTCAATTTCTGAATGTGAGAGCTCTTGACTGGCCAGCACTCAGCCCCATACAACATAGTCGGTCTAAATGCCACTCTATAGAACTTGCCTTTCAGTTTAGGAGGCACCTTCTTATCACAGAAGACCCCGGATGCGAGCCTCCATTTCATCCACCCTGCATCGATATGGTGGATAACATCCTCGTCAATCTCATAATTTTCCTGGATAATAGACTCAAGGTACTTGAAGCTACCTCTTTTCAGGATGGAATACGTATCAAGCCTCACTTTCACGTCAGTCTTATCAGTTACCTTATTGAACTTGCACTCCAAATATTCTGTCTTGGTCCTGCTCAACCTAAACCCTTTAGACTCTAGAGTCTGTCTCCAAACCTTCAACTTGGCATTAACTCCATCGCGAGTCTCGTCAATCAAAACTATATCATCCGCAAATAACATTCACCATTATACCTCACCTTGAATTTGTCGTGTCACAACATCCATCACCAAGAAAAATAAAAATGGGCTAAGGAACGATCCCTGGTGTAATCCCATCACCACGAGGAATTTCTCTGAATCTCCCCCCTCAGTTCTAACTTGAGTCTTCGCACCATCATATATATCCTTAATCAACCTAGTGTACGTGTCATGCCCCGAGGCTACCCCCTAGACGTAACACGGGATCTGGGACCACAAGTATCCCAAGTTAACCCTTGGTCATAGCCTACTCAGATATATTTAAGTAAACAAAGTGGAAGCATACATAATGAAGATAGAAATCCACAAACTGAAATGGAATAAAGTCTATGAAATACCAATCCAGAATACAAACTAGCTATATCTGAAGCCTTTAAATCTGAAATAGGAGTTGATGGGACAAAACCCCAACTAACTCATAAATCCAACAGAAAAGAGACACAAAAACACTACTCATAAAAACGGTCCTCGGATGATGAGGACTCACCAAGATAGTCTGGATATCTGGCAACTACTAGCCACGCGCTTGAGGAGTAGTACATGAATATGCATCATAATAGGATGCAGCGCAAAATATGCGTCAGTATTATAGGATGTACTGAATATGTGAGATATGCATGAATATGATAAAACATACTCAGAACATAGTTAAAACTGAGTTCATACACCATGAGAAAAATCATAAGTCAAGATCATGGTTAAAGCTGAAAACATGAAATGGAAGAGCATAAATATTAAAACTTTCATACGGGAGTTTCTAATAACCAACATAAGCCATGGTGAGATACATGGAGTCCAGTGTCATGCACCCACACTGAAAAAGGTTGTCCTAACCGGCCAAGGTTAGAACCATATGAATAGGATCCTGTCATGAGCCACAGAGGGCAACCTACGGTGGCACGTAGTTCTGGACTTGGGTTATCTGAACCCTTGTCGCTCAGTGATAAATACTACTCCCAAAATAATACATATAGCTCATATCATACTTGTGGCATATCTGATGCCAAAACTGATCATAACTGATGACATATCTGATATCATATTTGTTCAAAAAACATAGAGACATATGTGATGTCATGCACTTTCAGTTCATAAATCTTAAAACTTAGCATATCCATAATTCAAAATATAATTTTCTTTCTAAAGTTCATGACTTGAAGAATTAGGCATGCGATTTCATGAATACATAAGATCATGTTATCTAAACATGTCAAATTTCTACTTGAAAACATGTAATTCAATGGAATCATGCTAGAAATCAACTTTAATGCATGGGCTTTTGAAAATACTTAAGATATCTCAAATAAATCATGGGTAATGAATGAGAAACCATAAATTAATACTCAAAAAATGATTTCATAAGTTTTCCCCAATTTGAATCAAAACCCTAATTTCACAAGTTCATAAATCAAATAAGAATTCGGGGTTTTGGACACAAGGGTGAGAGGAACCAATTGTTGAATACCCACATACCTTAATTGAATCTAACCGAACTGAAATTGAAAAGAAAAAGAGGCTTGAACTTGGAGCTTAAGACTTGGAGAAGAGGAACTCTTTCTTCTTTTGAAATTGAATGACTTAGAATAAGAAGAGATTATGCTATTAGAGGATAAAACCCTACTAAAAATGGTCAAAATGACCTCATTTAGGAGTTAAAGAATAAGAAAAAAGACCAATTTACCCCTAACTTAAAAGTAGAAGGCTGCAGGAATTCCTTTGCCTCACGAGCCGCCTGACGGGCGTCGTGCCCATGATGGCCTGTCGGCCAAGGCATTGGGTAGGATTGCAGAGACTCGGGGTTTCTGGAGGTTTTCGATGATGCCCTCCCACAGCCCGTCGCAAATGCGACGCCCGTGGCGTTACCCATCGGAGGAAAGGGAAAGATGGGGGAAACCCTCTAGAACATTTTGACAGCTTGCTCCCCACGGCCCGTCGGAGCTCTGACGCCCGTGGTGATCAACAGTTGCAGCAAAGCTTCTGTGTTCAAGGTTCGTCAGCTGATTCAAATTTTGGAGGTGTTACAATATTTGTCCCTTGGGATCATTCGTCCTCGAATGAAGACTAAGCGAGGGAAAACTAGAGGGAAAATAACCCAACCAAACAACAAAATATGAAACTCAAGAGTAAACATGAGAACTGAGCTTTTCAACTTAAAACATGATTGAACTAACTTCGAAAAACATGAATGCATACTAGGATCATGAGAAAAATTGTTGGAATAGAATCAGAGGGACATACTAAGGAGGAAACTAATACCTCAAGCTAAAACTGGATCGAAAGGAAATAGATGAGGGTACTTGGCTTTCATGGCTGCTTTTGCTTCCCAAATAGCTCCCTTAACTAGCTGATTTCTCTAAAGGACCTTTACCAAAGTGACTTTTTTGTTTCTCAACCTCTGAATTTGACTATCAAAAATCTCCACGAGAACTTCCTCGTAAGTAAGGCTATCTCCTTCACATCCACATCCTCCAAGGGAACAATGAAGGTTGGATCACCAACACACTTCTTCAACAAGGAAATATAGAAAACTGGATGAACCGCTTCTAATTCTGTTGGCAAATCTAGCTCATAAGCAGCACCACCAACTCTCCTCAGGATCCGATAAGGACCCATATAGTGGGGACTAAGTTTTCCTTTCTTACCAAATCTCATCACACATGGGTGACACCTTCAGAAATACCCAATCATCAACCTCAAACTCCAATTCTCTCCTCCTCACATCTGCATATGATTTCTATCTACTCTGAGCAGTTTTCAACCTCTCCCTAATGATCTGAACCTTCTCCGTAGTCTCATGAACAAAATCTGGACCAATCAAAGTTGCCTCACCTACTTCAAACCAACTAATAGGAGATCTACACATCTGCCCATGAAGTGCCTCATAAGGAGCCATCTGGATGCTAGAATGAAAGTTGTTGTTATAGGCAAACTCGATAAGAGGTAAGTGATCATCTCAATTATCTTTGAAATCAATCACACAAGCTCTCAACATATCTTCCAAAGTCTGAATAGTATCCTCTGCCTGCCCATCCGTCTGAAGGTGAAAAGTTGTGCTAAGCTTAACATGTGTACCAAGACCTCTCTGAAATGACTTCCAAAATTGAGATGTAAACTGAGTACCTCTGTCAAAAATGATAGACAATGAAACACCATGCAATCATACTACCTCCTGAATGTAGAGTCTGGCATAATCATCTGTTGAATCCGTAGTCTTAACAGCCAAGAAGTGTGATGACTTAGTCATCCTGTCAACAATCACCCAAATAGAATCATGTTACCTTCGAGTACGAGGCAAACTAGTAATGGAATCCATATTGATTGCTTCCCATTTCCAAGTGGGAAAATCAATACCCTGAGTCATACCGCCCGATCGCTGATGCTCTACTTTCACTTGTTGACAGTTGGGACACTTAGCCACAAAGCATGCTATGTCCTTCTTCATTCCATTCCACCAATAGACTTCATGTAGGTCACGATACATCTTAGGGGCACCAGGGTGAATAGAATACCTAGAGCTATGAGCCTCTGTCAAAATCCGTTGTCTCAACCCATCTATGTTAGGAATGCACAATCAACACTGATATCGTAGCACACCATCTCCCCCTTGGGAGAAAACCTCTACTCTTTGTTGATGGACTGCAACCTTCAACTAGTGCAAAATAGGATCACTGTCTTTCTTTTCTTTCACTTCAGCTACCAAAGATGATTCGGAACTATTCTGAATAATAACACCAGCTTCTATCGAATCCATAAGGCGAACTCCCAATCGAGCAAGTCGATGAACATCCTTGGCCAATTCCTTCTTTCCTTCTTCCACCAAAGATACACTACCCATGGACAATCTACTAAGTGCATCCGCCACAACGTTGCCCTTACCCGGATGGTAAAGCACACTCATATCATAATCCTTGAGAAGCTCAAGCCATCTCCTTTGATGAAGATTCAATTCCTTTTGAGTGAACACATACTGAAGACTCTTATGATCAGTGAATTCATCTACGTGAACACCATACAAGTAATGTCTCCAAATCTTCAAAGCAAAAACCACGGCTGCTAACTCAAGATCATGAGTAGGGTAGTTTTTCTCATGAATCTTAAGTTGTCTCGAAGCATAAGCAATCACTCTGCTACGCTGCATCAGCACACAACCCAAACCAATCCTAGAAGCATCACAATACACAACAAAGTCATCTAGGCCCTCGGGTAGAGCCAATACTGGAATTGTGGTCAATCTAGTATTCAATTCCTAAAAGTTCTTCTCACATAGGTCAGACCACTGAAATTTAACTTTCTTCTGAGTCAACCGAGTCAGGGGGGCAGTAATGGAAGAAAACCCTTTCACAAATCTCTTGTAGTAACCAGCCAAACCCAAAAAACTCCTAATATCAGACGGAGAGGTGAGTCTAGGCCAGTTCTTTACTGCCTCAATCTTTTGAGAATCAACTCAAATACCATCTCTAGTCACAATATGACCCAGAATGGCGACAGACTGCATCCAAAACTCGCACTTACTAAACTTAGCAAATAACTGTCGATCCTTGAGAGTTTGCAACACCACTCTCAAATGGTCTGCATGTTCCTCCTTACTCTGAGAATAGATAAGAATATCATCAATGAAAATAATCACAAACATCTACAAGTACTGCTTGAACACACGGTTTATGAAATCCATAAAAGTTGCGGGATCATTTGTTAAACCAAAGGACATAACCACAAACTCATAATGTCATACTGAGTTCTGAAGGCTGTCTTTGGAATATCACACACTCTAATATGAAGCTGATGATAACTGGATCTAAGGTCGATCTTGGAGAAGAAACTAGCACCCTGAAGCTGATCGAACAAGTCATCAATCCTAGGAATGGGATACTTATTCTTGATTGTGACCTTGTTCAACTGACGGTAGTTGATACACATTCTGAGGAAACCATAATTCTTCCACACGAATAAGTCTGGAACACCCCATAGAGAGATGTTGGGTCGAATAAAACCCTTGTCAAGGAGGTCTTTCAACTGATTCTTCAATTCCTTGAGCTCCGCGGGAGCCATTCTATAGGGAAGAATAGAGATAGGATTCGTATCTAGAAGAAGATCTATTCCAAAGTCGATCTCCCACTCGGGAGGGACTCCGGGAAAATCTGCGAGAAATACTTCTGGAAACTCATTCACAATGAGAACAGACTGAAGAGATGGGGCTTCGAACTCCCTGTCCACAACCCGAACTATATGATAAATATAACCCTTAGAGATCATCTTCCTAGCCTTAAGGTAAGATATGAAATGACCTTTTGAGGATGGAGGACTACCTTTCCATTCTAGGACAGGTTCATTTGGAAACTTAAAACTGATAACTCGAGTACGATAATCAACCGAGGCATAACATGCATATAACCAATCCATACCAAGAATAATATCAAAATTATTCATCTCTAACTCTACTAGATCCGCTGAAGTGACTCTATGAAGGACTGAGATAAGGCAATTTTGGTAGATTCTTTTGGCTAGGACTGACTCACCAACAGGAGTAGAAACACAAAAGGGTTCTAAAAGCTAATCAGGACAAATCTCAAACTTACAAGCAACATAAGGAGGCACCGGGATCCAATAAAGCATACACATCTATAGAGAAGACTTTCAACATACCAGTAACAACGTCCGGTGAACTCTCCTGGTCTTGACGAGAGGACATGGCATAAAGGCAGTTCTGGCGCTGACCACCAGAACTAGAAGCAACACCCTGCTGGGTTGGTCGACTCCCTGATGCTGCTGGGGCAGACTAAATCCTACTACCTCCCTGTTCTTTCTTAGCTGAAGGGCAATCCTTGATCATGTGTCCAACCTGTACACACCCATAGCAACCGTTTGTGCCCAACCAACACTCCCCCCGATGATTCTTTCCACACTTGTTACAAACAGGGTGAGAAGGCCCTCTTGCAATACTACCTTAAGACTGCAAACCTGAACCTCTGCCAAACTGATCATGACGAGGCCTGGGGGCCTGGGTTGGAGCACTGGCTGAAGAATGCACGGGTCTCGATGACTTCTTCTGAAACGAACAGCGATGTCCACCTCCGGACCTATGATGACCAAAACCTGAACCCTTGGATCTAACCCTCTTGTTCTCCCTAGCCATCTCCCTCAACTTGTCTCCCTCGATCTGATGAGCATGAGTCATGAGTCGAGAAGTGTCCATATCACTCAACAACATAGCGGACCTACACTCTTTCTTTACCAAATCTGATACTCCATAGATGTACTTACTAATCTGATCCTGTGGGTTTGCTACCATAAATGGAGCATACCTAGACAATTGAGTGAACATTAAACTGTACTCCTGGACTGACATTGATCCCTACCTCAAGTTCACAAACTCCTCGGCCTTAGATTGCCTCAACTCTCTAGTAAAGAACCGGTCGAGGAAAGCCCTCACAAAACACTCCTAGGTCATAGGGACCATATCCCTAGCTCTAGCCTTCTTCCACTGAGTAAACCAGATATGAGCCATATCCTTTAGTTGGTAGAAAGATAGCTTGACACCCTCAACTCAGACAACCTGCATCACCTCAAATATCTTCTTCACCTCATCCATAAAAAGCGGATCCTCGCTAACTTTTAAACCCAGAATTCCGATGGGTTCATACGGATAAAATCTCTAACTCAGGTCGCCACCCCACCTTGAGGGTGAATGGGTATAGGAGTCTGCTAATTTGCTTGGGCAACAATAGTCTGGGCCAATATGTGAATAGCATTTCAAAACTCCGCATCCGTGACCTCGAAGTCTAGAATCGGAGGATTTGCATTTCAAGCACTGGCCTAGTGAGGCATAGCACGATGAGAGTTAAACTTTATCGCATGATACTGATCATGAAAGAAGTGAACTTTTCCTAAGACATCTCATAGCTCCCCTCTCATAAGTGTGGCACACTTCACACACATGAAAGAGACTCTACTCGATGAAGCTTCAGACACGATAGGAATCTTGAACCTGAGGCTCTGATACCAAGTCACACCCCGAGGCTACCCTCTAGGCGTAATGTGGGACTCGAGACCACAAGTGTTCCAAGTTAACCCTTGGTCATAACATACTCACATATATTTAAGTAAACAAAGTGGAAGCATACATAATGAAGATAAAAATCCACAAACTGAAATGGGATAAAGTCTACGAAATACCAATCCAGAATACAAACTAGCTATGTCTGAAGCCTCTAAATCTGAAATAGGAGTTGATGGGACAAAATCCCAACTAACTCAGAAATTCAACTGGAAAGAGACACAAAAACAGTACTCATAACTATGTCCTCGGATGATGAGGACTTACCAAGACAGTCCGGACAGCTGGCAATGACTAGCCATGTGCTTGAGGAGTAGAACCTGAATCTGTATCATAATAAGATGCAGCGCAAAATATGCATCAGTACTATAGGATGTACCGAATATGTGAGATATTCATGAATGTTATAAAACATACTCACAACATAGTTAAAACTGAGTTTATACACCATGAGAGAAATCATAAGTCAAGATCATGGTTAAAGCTGAAAACATGAAATAGAAGAGCATAAATCTTAAACCTTTCATACGGGAGTTTCTAGTAACTGACATAAACCATAGTGAGCTATATGGAGTCCAGTGTGATGCACCCACACTGAAAAAGGTTGTCCTAACTGGCCAAGGTTAGAACCATGTGAATATGATCCTGTCATGAGCCACAGAGGGCAACCTATGGTGGCACGTAGTTCTGGACTTGGCTTATCTGAACTCTTGTCGCTCGGTGCTAAATACTACTCCCAAACAATACATATAGCTCATATCAAATTTGTGAGATATCTGATGCCAAAACTGATCATAATTGATGACATATCTGATGTCATATATGTTCGAAAAGCATAGAGACATATCTGATGTCATGCACTTTCAGTTCATAAATCTTAAAACTTAGCATAGCCATAATTCAAAATATATTTTTCTTTTTCAATTTCATGACTTGAAGAATTATGCATGCAATTTTATGAATACATAAGATCATGTCATCTAAACATGTCAAATTTTTGCTTGAAAATATGCAATTCAATGGAATCATGCTAGAAATTAGCTTTAATGCACGGGATTTTGAAAACACTTAAGATATCTTAAATAAATCATGGGTAATGAATGAGAAACCATAACTTAATACTCAAAAACTAATTTTATAAGTTTTCCCCAATTTGAATCAAAACCTTAATTTCACAAGTTCATAAATCAAATAAGAATTTGGAGTTTTGGACACAAGGGTGAGAGGAACTCATTGTTGAATACCCATATACCTTAATTGAAGTTAACCCAACTAAAATTGAAAAGAAAAGGAGGCTTGAACTGGGAGCTTGAAACTTGGAGAAGAGGAACTCTTTCTTCTTTTGGAATTGAATGACTTAGAATGAGAAGAGCTTAGGCTATTAGGGGATAAGACCTCACTTAGGAGTTAAAGAATAGGGGAAAAGACCAATTTACCCCTAACTTAAAAGTAGAAGGCTGCAGGAATTCTTTCACCTCACGGGCTGCTCGATGGGCGTCGTGCCCATGATGGCTCGTTGGCCAAGGCATCGGGTAGGATTGCTGAGACGCGGGGTTTCTGGAGGTTTCTGACGATGCCCTCCCACGGCCCATCGCAGATGCGATACCCATGGCATTGCTCGTCGGAGAAAGGGAAAGTTGGAGGAAACCCTCTGAAATATTTTGATGGTTTACTCCCACGGGCCGTCACAACCACGACGCCCGTGGTGTAGCCCATCGGGCTAGAGGGGACTTGGCTCAAGCCACTGGCTGTCTCCCACAGCGCACCCCACGGCCCATCGGGGCTCCGACGCCCGTGGCAGCTGCCCGTGGTGATCAATATTTACAGCAAAGCTTCTGTGTTCAAGGTTCGTCAGCTGATTCAAATTTCAGGGGTGTTACAGTACGTCACAGGTACACATCTAGCCTCTAAGCACCTCCATAGAACCCTCCCTAGGTACTTTGTCATAAGACCTTTCTAGGTCGAAAAACACCATGTGCAAGTCCTTCTTTCTCTCCCTATACTGCTCCACCATTTTCCATACGAGATGAATAGCCTCTGTAGTCAAGCGTTCTGGCATGAAGCTGAACTGATTCTCGAAAATAGTCACAATCCTCCTTACTCTTAACTCCACCATCCTCTCCCAAACCTTAATGGTGTGGCTTAACAACTTGATACCCTTATAGTTAATGTAATTCTGAATGTCATCCTTGTTTGTACAATAGAATTATCAAACTCCATCTCTAAGCTTTGGGCATCTTGTCGTCCCGAAAATGATATTAAATAACCCCGTCAGCCACTTTAAACATCCCCCGCCTATGCACTTCCAAAAATCAACCAAAATATCATCTGTCCCAGTTGCTCTACCCCTATGCATCCTATAATAGCCCCTTTAACCTCCTCAACCTCTATACACCTAAAATATACATAGTCACGATGCCTCACCGAGTGCTCTAAATCCCCTAACATAATGATTTTGTTCCCCTCTTTGTTCAAGAGTTTATAAAAGTATGACTGTCATCTCTTCATAATGAGAACCTCCTCCACCAATACTTTAACATCTTCATCCTTGATACATTTCACTTGGTCAAGGTCCCGAGCCCTCCTCTCCTAGCCTTGGCTAGCCTATACAATTTTTTATCTCTTTTTTGCCTTCTAAAGCTGCGTATAAGCTTTCAAAAGCTGATGTTTTAGCCGCTATAACCGCCAACTTAGCCTCTCTTCTAGTTATCTTATACTTTTTCCTATTCTTTAGTTTCTCCTCCTCATCCTTACTTGTTGACACCCAATTTTGGCTCTCCGTGCTTAAAATTAACGTCTTCAGGTTTCCTGATCGTTAAACAGCACAAAATACATTTTTTTACACATTTTTCATGAAATATAATAATTTATTGATAGTCATCCTTATTTTAGGAGTTTTATCAATTTATTGATATATTTTTATTTCTCACAATTTATTGATAATTATCCTTTATTTTGTAAATATTAGGATTTTATCAATTTATTGTCATTATACAATTTTGACAATCGCAATATTTTTTACAGTCATCCGCACACGTACACAATACAAATACTACAATTTCAATTATTTAAAACACATTACATTTTATTTTTTAATCACATACCAATGCACACATTTTTGTACATTATTTATATTCTCTAATACATTCCGCAAGCACAAGAGGTCGGAGCAATTAATTCTAATACGCAGAGCAACGAATCAGTCAAGTCAAGGTCTTGTCATCTTTAATAAAAGTGACATTTGACATGACTGAATACGGCTATCGTCCTCTAGTTAATAACCTTGTGCATTGGTTAATAAATTGGGTCAAATCAAGGTCTTGTCACCTTTAATAAAGGTGACATTTGACATGACTGATTAGGGCTATCGTCCATCGGTTAATAAACTTTATACATTGGTTAATAGCGTAAATAATCTATCGGATAATAACTAAAAAATAAAAAAAAAATTAGTCTTTTATTTTTTGGACAAAATGGGGTTTTGTTTTATATTATAAAAGGGGGGGGGAGGGGGCATTTTATTTGGGGAGACAAAAAAATACACACACATTTACGGACACACACACAAGAAATACACACACATTCTACATACTACACACCTACACATACACACATCTTACATTCACACTACACATCCAAATACTTATTATCTTCCTCCCCTCACTCTCTCTCTCTCCCGTTTGCTCTTCTCCGGCTAGCAAAACGCCGGAGCTCCGGCGAACGAGCTCCGGCCATGAACAACCACACAGCCACCAACGCCCTCTCTCTCTCTCAGTATTAATTTTCCGGCGATGAGCTCGCCGGAGCTCCGACGAGCAGCCACCACCAGAGCTCCCTCAACACCACAATCCCCACCTTTTCTTCTCCTTGGCCGGATCTATCAGATCTGACCGGAGAAAACATCTCCGACTGACTGGATTTTGTTGAGATAATATGTTGTTTTGTATAGTTTGCAGATCTGGCCGGAGTTATTATTTCTCCGGCGAGCTCCATTTTTTCAGACCTTTATTGTTTGTGCTATGTTATTTTGCTTCTAAATGTTTGTATCTGGCTGACGAATTTACACGAATGTTTGGTTGTTCCAGGCGGCGTCGGGTGTTCTCCGGCTACTTATGTTTATCTCTGTGTTACTCCTGTAGTATTTTGTTGCTATTTTCCGGACTGTTTTGGCTAATTTTGTGTCGATTTTGACCCGAAAAATTCACTCCGGAGATGATCTTGCTCGTTACTGTTTTAGCCGATTTTTTTTGGGGCTGTTTGGACGATTTTGTCCTTGCTCTTTACTATTTTTGATATTACACTGATATCGAACAAATACTACACTGCATTGGCCAATGAAAAAACTCCCGTCGATTTTTGAGGCCTCCACAATATAAAAGACGGATACATATATACATGCGTAGCGAGGAAAAAATAAGTTTGGGCGATGACGAAATCTTGTTATTACAAAGACGAGATAAAAAAGTTTTATGATCCGCAATCTTGGCGAGGTGATCTCGGGTGGCCAACCGATGTTTCGCAGCCATGACGTATCTAAAACTTAATACAACTACATATCTGAGCCCATACTACAATAAAATTCTATTTTTCTTATATTTACATACATATATGTATTTCTTGACTTATTTTGGTAAATATTTATTTGTTATTAATATTTTTACTAAGTGTTTATACAGGTACTTGAGGATGCTTCCCGAAGACGATAATTAAAAGGAGTTTGAAGATCTCCCCAAAATTCATTGCTTTATTTATATCCTTGTAACTCTTGTAATTGTACAAAAACTAAAATATAGTGAAAACTTTACTTTTGGGGTGTCGGGTGGGAGTGTCCCTTTATTTACTTATCTGTTATTATGCACTTAGGCAAAACTTTAAGTCGTAAGTACTTTTATAAACAAATTAATTTAACTTAGATACTTAAGTTAATTAATTTATATTCTTACGTTACGCAAACATTAGGACGTCTTTTCTTTCTTTTTTCCTTCTAATTAGTTTCACTTGAACTTTGCAAATAATCCTTTTTACACATTCTTTTGTTAAAAACACTTTTAAAATTTACATTCTTTTCTCATTCTTAAACTCATTTTTCTTGCAAAAATGAAACAATTTTTACATAATGAAAAAATACAAGTCAATCAATATAAATCATTGTACAATCTTTTCGATACATTTTTTTACATTATACATTCCTTACTCAATGTATTTATTCTTACATTTATTGTACTTAAATATATATTACTTATACATTTTTCATATACATATATATATATATTCTGTAAGTAGCATCTATTCTTTTTATATTAACATATTTACATACTTTTTTTTTATACCTTCTTTTATACTCTTTTATATACTTTCTTACATATAAATTTTATACATACTAAATTTTCTCATACATATAAAAATACATTTTTATACCCGTATGCACATATTTTAAAATTATTTTGTGCACTCGTATATACATATTTATTACTGTTCATATTTATACTTTTCAAAAAATATATATCTTTTACCTCCCCTCTCTTTAAAAATTAAGTTTAGTCGGGTACCACACTTGTGGATTTCGAAGGATGCCTAACACCTTCCCTTCGAAATAACTTGAACCCTTACCTAGAATCTCAAATGGTTTTCGCAGATTAAAATGCGAGTCGTACATATCAATAATCAAAAAATAGGTTTCCTTATTTTCCTTAAAAATTAGGTGGCGACTCTGTACATAATTAAATTCTTTTAGAGTCTATAAGTTATGCTTTATCTAACCTTGGTAAAATTTGGGGCATGACAGAATGGCGACTCTGTACATAATTAAATTCTTTTAGAGTCTATAAGTTATGCTTTATCTAACCTTGGTAAAATTTGGGGCATGACAGAATGGCGACTCCGCTGGGGATAAGAACCAGGTTCTAACCATCATAGACTCAATTTTTCAATTGAGGGAGGTATTTCTATTCACATTTTTGATTATTTAATTTTTCAATTATTTTTTGCACATTATAAATTGTATATCTTATTGTACATATAATTTTTTTATTTTGGCTTATACATAAATTCTTTATATTATTTTATGATTCATTATTTACTTTATAATGTAGATATGTGTTCGAAATACTTCTACACATTATTTATTTAATTATCACATCGTTTCTATTGAGTCTTGGCCGTACACTATCACACATTGTGGTTCACGCGAGGAGTGTTTCGCGCTCCTCCAAAACTTCTTTGGATTCCTTAGCTTCAGAGTTAGTGCGTTCAAATTACTACGCATTTTCTCGCAGTTGTCCGAATATTCTTTATCAGCTTAGGTGAATCTACTCTTAGAATTCTTAGGCCGTTGTACATACGATCGTCACTGCAGTCGGATGAGTTTTTTATTCTTTATTTGTTATATATTTTATTCGATACATGCTCTTTGTTTATTATATATTCTGTGTTTTTATATTTTTGTGCATATTTTTTTAGTTTATAACATATATATATACACACGTCATTTTCGTCCTCGTCCATTTTTGTCTGACAATTTTGGTTGACTTGTATTGAGTCTGGGACCTTTTCAATCCTCCACATTCGTTCTCGATCTCTGAGACCATCCTTCACAATTTATCATTCTTTCTCATATCCATTGTCGATCTTCAATTCCTCACATTCGTTCTCGATCTATAAGACCATCCTTCATATATCGTTCTTTCTGATACCCAATGTCGATCTTTACGATCACTCTTTTGGATTTCATCATTTTTTTTCAAGAAATTTTCAATACAGCCTTGTACATTCTTTTCATCTTTATACCGTACCTTTTCCTTGTCCAAACTCACTCATAGCTTTACCTTTTTCAATACAATCGCTCAAAGTAATTATACAACTCACATACAATTAGGTATCAGTTCGAACTATGTTTTGACCTGATTCTTGTTCTGGCAAGATACGTAGGCAACCTTACATAAGGGTTCGGTCTTCTATTGTTTCAAAATAATTTCTTCAGGATTTTAAAAACTGGGGCAAATTTTTGAAACAATTCAAATACCCTCTCCAAAGTCCTGTTGACAGTGCAAATCAACAGTTTTCCCTCAAATCCAAATCTCCCTGACATCAGTGTCAATATTGGCCTTACATTCAAACCTTCACTCGACTTTGATCCTAGAACATGGGACATAAGTCTTTTTTTCTCTCAATCATCGTAGATTATGAAATGTGACATTTTGGCCTTCACTTTCAAAATCAAGAGTTCAACACTCTCCCAGTCATTCAAGTCTTCCGACAGCGGCGAAGTAATATCAAATATTTGCCATGCTTCTCTTTCTTTGTAATATTTTCAGCGTATTAGAGTGGTGACAAAACTCTGTCTATCTTTTTACATCCGTCATCTTGATTGTCGGATCAAAGTATTTTTTAAGCTCATTGTCTGCAATTGGTTCCTCTCAGCCGCCTATCACACCATTTTTCAAGAATAACCACCAGTTCATGACAATCATACATATCACACCCATGAATTCATTCTGAACTACGTCCTGACCTGATTCTCATCTTAATTCATCTTGGTGAGATATGTAGACAATCCTACATAAGGGTTCGGTTTTTCTGCTATTCTAAAATGATTTTCTTAAGATTGCAAACTGGGGCAAATATTTTGGAACGGTCCACTGACACTCTCAACCCTCAAAAAATAATTAAAAGCGTCAACCAATTCTCTCAAGTCCAAAATTCAAGATTATCAATGTCACTCTTACCATAATCTCCATTCGACTTTAGTCTCAAAAAGCTGAAGACCTAAGTCTCCCTTCAAACCTCTTAAATGCCGTAGGCCATGGAACTACGGTAAATCACTTTCACTTTCCAAATCTAAGGGTTCAACACAAGTTGACTCATTTTCTTTGTAGGCACGCCTATCATAGGATATCAAACAATAAAAAGAGAGGAGTCGAGTCTGAAGAAGTTAAATAATCTCTGAACTTCACATGAGATAACATCCGACCTCGAACTTTCTGAGGCATCCATATTCAATGGGACAGACAAATCAGGGGAGTTTTTTGACCATGTAACTATATTATTTTTTCTTCATGCCTTTCCTACTTTCACTCCTTTCTTATTTCTTTACAGGAGAACCGTCCCCACTTAATCGGGGACGGACACACCAATGAGTGCCCTCACAAGCAATCGAGAGGCCACAACATGTCATCTTCAAACAACAATTGGAGACGATCACGATAATGGACGATCTCCATAAACAATTGGGAAATCACAACAACGATCATCCTCACAAACAGTCGGGAGACACTCTAATCGAGGACATCACCAACACTCGACATACGAGGCATCGCTCCGAGTTTGTCTATATCTTTGCATTATTTTTTATACATATTTTTTATATTCGATAAATGTCTTAATTTTTTGCCTTATATTCCTTCTAGAGGTGAATTATTTTCTGCACATACATTTGCTATCGTATCCTCACGAACTACGCGAACCTGATTCTCATCTTGATGAGATACGTAGGCAGCCCTTCTTGGGTTCGGTATTCCTTATTAGAAAAACAAACAAAAAATGTGTACATACATTTTAGTTCGTATCTTCACGAACTACGCGAACCTGATTCTCATCTCGATGAGATACGTAGGCAGCCCTTCTTGGGTTCGGTATTCCTTATTAGAAAAACAAAAAAAAAATGTGTACATACATTTTAGTTCGTATCTTCACGAACTACGCGAACCTGATTCTCATCTTGATGAGATACGTAGGCAGCCCTTCTTGGGTTCGGTATTCCTTATTAGAAAAATAAACAAAAAAAAATGTGTACATACATTTTAGTTCGTATCTTCATGAACTACGCATACCTGATTCTCATCTCAATGAGATACGTAGGCAGTCCTTCTTGGATTCGGTAATCCTTTACAAAAAAAAGGAGTTTATTTTTTTTTTACTTTACATCTTATACCCTATCCTCTTGAACTACACAGACCTGATTCTTGTTCATACAAGATACGTAGGCAACCCTCATAAGGGTTCGGTCTCATTTTTCAAAAAAAAAAAAAAAAAGGGAAAAAAACATCAAAGTTTTGACTTGGTTGGTACCAACATAGTTAGAAGTGTGCATGAGAAAGAAACAAATGGTATGATGGAGAGGACCAATTTCGTGGTAAACCATAGATTCTTTTGATACCTCTTAATCACACCTTAGTGACACTCGAAAATTCTCTTGCATGCATCTAAGATAAGAACAAAACCAACCTCATCGTTTCGTGTGCATTGTGTGGCGAGCATTAGATTAATTCATTGCATTGCATTGATGATCTAGAACTTGGCCTAAATGTTTGTTGAGGCAAAATCCTGAGTTACACTTGATTTGGGAAAGGATCGTAGGCCTTCTTTGACCCGATTGAGCCTTTCACAACCTACCAAATGACATTATCCCTAGCATTCCCCCTTTGAGCCTGAAGCCTTTTCTTTGAACAACCACATCTCAGCCTATACCTTTCTGAGTGCTTACATGCACTACCCTCTTTTGGCCCGACCTCCTTGAGCGCATTAAAATGTGCAAATTGCGGACAAAGATTCAAGATCAAAGATGCCAAAGGCAGAAGATGCAAAGTCCCAGAGGAATAAAGATGAAAATACGACTTCAAAGAAGGAGTAAAATTCCCCACAAATCAAAACATGGAGAAATCCCCCCCAAAAAATATATAATGAAAAACACTCCAACAAATGTGGAGAAATTTCAAAAAAAAAATCAAAAAAAAAACAAAAAAAACAAAACAAAAAGAGAAAAGAACTCCAAAAGGGGAAAAAGGACTCCAACAACGAAAAGAAGTCGATACAAATTCAAAGAAAGGGACTACGAAACAAAGAAGATCAAGCGTCCAAATGCAACAAATGTCAAAGCACAAATACAGTGCATGCTCAAGGGAGGATTAGTCACTTTTATCCCAAATAATATCCTACCCATCCCCAAGCCTACATTACAAGCTGATAAAAGCCCTACATGATCCTATTTCAAGTGTTTTCACATTAGTGGATACTTACATGAAGGCCAAGCCTATGATATCACAATTACATGCATTGAACATCCTTCTGAGTGTGAGTGCACTTCTCAAAATGTCCTAAAATCAAAATACTCAAATGTGTGAAGAATAGGACTTTCTTTTGGTGAGGCACGTGAAACATGAGGAAAGGTATAGTTCAAAATCTTTGTTTGAATCAAGAGGAACAAATCTTGTCGATACTTAGGTACGTCTGAGGTACCATTTGAAACTATTGGAATTACCCGAAGTTGATCTCGGTTTAGCTGGGAAAGATGGTGGAATTCTTATGCATAAGACTAATTGTTGGTACCAACTGAAAGTCAAGACATGATTTTCTTTTCAACATTCTTACAACCAAAAAAAAAAAAAAAAAAAAAAAAAAAAAAAAAAAAAAAAAAAAAGGTTTTCTTCCTTTACAGGCGCCCACCTTCTAATGCGGGTATTTACAGTTCAGTACTTTTACAGGCGCCCACCTTCAAATGCGGGTATTCATTAAGCTCCGGCACACAAATCGGAGCATGCATTGAGATCTTGGTACACAACCCAAGACTCCATTTCATTAACGCTCCGGCACACAAACCGGAGCATGCATTGAGATCTTGGTACACAACCCAAGACTCCATTTCATTCAAAGCTCCGGCACACAAACCGGAGCATGCATTGAGATCTTGGTACACAACCCAAGACTCCATTTCATTAAGCTCCGGCACACAAACCGGAGCATGCATTGAGATCTTGGTACACAACCCAAGACTCTTCATTTCATTCAAAGCTCCGGCACACAAATCGGAGCATGCATTGAGATCTTGGTACACAACCCAAGACTCTATTTCATTAAGCTCCGGCACACAAACCGGAGCATGCATTAAGATCTTGGTACACAACCCAAGACTCCATTTCATTAACGCTCCGGCACACAAACCGGAGCATGCATTGAGATCTTGGTACACAACCCAAGACTCCATTTCATTAACGCTTCGGCACACAAACCGGAGTATGCATTGAGATCTTGGTACACAACCCAAGACTCCATTTCATTAACGCTCCGGCACACAAACCGGAGCATGCATTGAGATCTTGGTACACAACCCAAGACTCCATTTCATTAACGCTCTGGCACACAAACCGGAGAGTTCATTGAGATCTTGGTACACAACCCAAGACTCCATTTCATTAACGCTCCGGCACACAAACCGGAGCATGCATTGAGATCTTGGTACACAATCCAAGACTCCATTTCATTAACGCTTCGGCACACAAACCGGAGTATGCATCAGGATCTTGGTACACAACCCAAGATTCTATTTCATTAACGCTTCGGCACACAAACCGGAGCATGCATCAGAATCTTGGCACACAACCCAAGATTCCATTTCATTCAAAGCTCCGGCACACAAACCGGAGCATGCATCAGAATCTTGGCACACAACCCAAGATTCCATTTCATTCAAAGCTTCGGCACACAAACCGGAGCATGCATCAGGATCTTGGCACACAACCCAAGATTCCATTTCATTAACGCTTCGGCACACAAATCGGAGCAGGCATCATAATCATTCTTTTTCCAGCAAGTACACAATCTTGCATCCCCAGCGTCTCACAGCTCGACATTGGGGCAATTTTGAAAGAGACATTGGGAATATGTAAATGCTTCTGTTCCCAAATAGTCTTTTTCTTTAATTATTTTTTCCAGGGTCGTCCACCCCGAACAATAGGACAAGAGGTAATTTGCCTCAACTTTTGAACTACACCTGGCCTGATCTTCGTGTAATTCGAGGTATGTAGGCAACTCTAAATCAGAGTTCGGTCATATTTTCATCATAATTCTTTGTCGAGCAAAATTGGCTTCATGTCAACGTTTTCGCCCAAAGATTCTTACATCATCTTTAGTCGAAAAGGGGCAAACTGTTGACACCCAATTTTGGCTCTCCGTGCTTAAAATTAATGTCTTCAGGTTTCCTGATCGTTAAAGAGCACAAAATACATTTTTTACACATTTTTCATGAAATATAATAATTTATTGATAATCATCCTTATTTTAGGAATTTTATCAATTTATTGATATATTTTATTTTTCTCACAATTTATTGATAATTATCCTTTATTTGGTAAATATTAAGATTTTATCAATTTATTGTCATTATACAATTTTGACAATCGCAATATTTTTTACAGTCATCCTCACACGTACACAATACAAATACTACAATTTCAATTATTTAAAACACACTACATTTTATTTTATCTTTTTATCACATACCAATGCACACATTTTTTTGTACATTATTTATATTCTCTAATACATTTCGCAAGCACAAGAGGTCGGGGCAATTAATTCTAATACGCAGAGCAACGAATCAGTCAAGTCAAGGTCTTGTCATCTTTAATAAAAGTGACATTTGACATGACTGAATACGGCTATCGTCCTCTAGTTAATAACCTTGTGCATTGGTTAATAAATTGGGTCAAGTCAAGGTCTTGTCACCTTTAATAAAGGTGACATTTGACATGACTGATTAGGACTATCGTCCATCGGTTAATAAACTTTATACATTGGTTAATAGCGTAAATAATCCATCGGATAATAACTAAAAAATAAAAAAGTTTAGTCTTTTATTTTTTGGGCAAAGGGGGGTTTTATTTTATATTATAAAAGGGGGGAGGGGGGCATTTTATTTTGGGGGGACAAAAATATTATACACACACAATACACACACACTACACATACACACACTTTACATTCACACACACACACCCATCAGATATTTTCCCTTTTCTTTTCTCTAAAGCCTCAAGTGGCTCTCTCTCTCTCCCGGCTCTCTCCTTCCGCCGCTGCCTCGCCGGAGGTGGTGACCGGCGAGCACTCCACCACACGGCCACCAACGCCCCTCTCCCTTTCTCTTCCTTTCCCCTCCGTCTTGCCGCTACCACGCCGGAAAACATGGCGTCGAGGTCCCCAAATTTGGCCGGAAAGCTCTCTCAACTCCACAATCCCCACCTTTTCTTCTCCTTGGCCGGATCTCTCAGATCTGACCGGAGAAAACACCTCCGACTGACTGGATTTTGTTGATATAATATGTTATTGTGTATGTTTGTATAGATCTGTCCATAACTCGCATTTTATGGTGTTCTCACACCATTTTTGATGACATTGCTGACTTTGCCGGAGCTTCGACTCCGACTTTTTGCTTGCTGTTATGTTTCAACGCTATTATCATGTGCTTGACTGATTTTTTTTAATATTTTTTCGGTGACCTTGGATTTTCCGGCGAGTTATTGGTCTTCTCCGACGAACATCACTGTTTTGGGGCTCCATTTATGGTTGTTTTTGCTAGCTGTTGCTCTATTTTGTTACTGGTTTTAATGTTTGGACTGATTATGTCTTGATAATGACTTTGTCAATTTTTTGACGGTCCTGTTTTGCTCTGTCGCTGTGTTGCAATTTTGGACTGTTCTGGGTGGGCATTTTTGTCCTTTTTTAATGCTTTTCGGATGTTATTAAACTGATAATGAACAAGATACTACATTACTTGGCCAATGAAAAAACTCCCGTCGATTTTTGAGGCCTCCACAATAAAAAGACGGATACATATATACATACGTAGCGAGAAAAATGAGTTTGGGCGATGACGAAATCTTGTTATTACAAGACGAAATAAAAAGTTTTATGATCCGCATCTTGGCGAGGTGATCTCGGGTGGCCAACCGATGCTTCGCAGCCATGGCGTATCTAAAACTTAATACAACTACATATCTGAGCCCATACTACAATAAAATTCTATTTTCTTATATTTACATACATATATGTATTTCTTGACTTATTTTGGTAAATATTTATTTGTTATTAATATTTTTACTAAGTGTTTATACAGGTACGTGAGGATGCTTCCCGAAGACGATAATTAAAAGGAGTTTGAAGATCTCCCCAAAATTCATTGCTTTATTTATATCCTTGTAACTCTTGTAATTGTACAAAAACTAAAATATAGTGAAAACTTTACTTTTGGGGTGTCGGGTGGGAGTGTCCCTTTATTTACTTATCTATTTTTACGCGCTTAGGCAAAACTTTAAGTCGTAAATACTTTTATAAACAAATTAATTTAACTTAGATACTTAAGTTAATTAATTCATATTTTTTACGTTACGCAAACATTAGGACGTCTTTTCTTTTCTTTTCCTTCTAATTAGTTTACCTAAACTTTACAAATAATCCTTTTACACATTCTTTTGTTAAAAACACTTTTAAATTAATATTCCTTTCTCATTCTTAAACTCATTTTTTCTTGCAAAAGTGAAACAATATTTACATAATGAAAAACGCAAGTCACTCGATGTAATTATTGTACAATCTTTTCAATGCATTTCTTTTTACATTCTTTGCTCAATGTATTTAACATACATTACTTATACATTTTCTTTATATATATATATTTCGTAATAGTATCTACTTATATTTACATATTTACATACTTTTCAATATACATTCTTTTACACTCTTTTGTATACTTTCTTACATATAAATTTTCATACATATAAATTTTCTCATACATATAAAAGTACATTTTTCATACTCTTATGTACATATTTTTAAATTATTGTTTGCACTTGTATATACATATTTATTACTGTTCATAGTTATACTTTTTCAAAAAATATTTTTTACCTCCCCTCTCTTTAAAAAATTAAGTTTAGTCGGGTACCACATTTGTGGATTTCGAAGGATGCCTAACACCTTCCCTTCGGAATAACTTGAACCCTTACCTAGAATCTCAAATGGTTTTTCGCAGATTAAAATGCGAGTCATACATGTCAATAATAAAAAATAGGTCTCCTTATTTTCCTTAAAAATTGGGTGGCGACTCTGTACATAATAAAAATTCTTTTAGAGTCCATAAGTTGTGCTTTATCTAATCTTGGTAAAAATAGGGCATGACAGAATGGCGACTCCGCTGGGGACGATACCAGGTTCTAACCATCATAGACTCAATTTTTAATTGAGGGAGGTATTTCTATTCACATTTTTATATATTTATGATTTAATTCTTCAATTATTATTTTTGCACACTATGAATTGTATATGTTATTTGTATTGTACATACAAATTTTTAGTTTTGCTTATACATAAATTCTTTATATTAATTATTCTTTGATTATTATTTACTTTATAATATAGATATATGTTCGAAATACTTCTACACATTATTTATTTCATTATCACATCGTTTCTATAAAGTCTTGGCCGTACACTATCACACACTGTGGTTCACGCGAGGAGTGTTTCACGCTCCTCCAAAACTTCTTTGGATTCCTTAGCTTCAGAGTCGGCGCGTTTAAATTACTATGCATTTTCTCGCAGTTGTCCTAATATTCTTTATCAGCTTAGGTGAATCTACTCCTAGAATCCTTAGGCCGTTGTACATACGATCGTTACTTTAGTCGAATTAATTTTTATTCTTTATTTGTTATATATTTTTAATTGATACTTGCTCTTTGATTATTATATATTCTGCGTTTTTATATTTTTGTGCATACTTTTTGGTTTATACATATATGTACACATGTCATCTTCGTCCTCGTCCATTTTGTCTGACGATTTTGGTTGACTTGTGTTGAGCCTGGGACCTTTTCAATCCCTCACATTCCTTCTCGGTCTCTAAGACCATTCTTCACAATTTATCATTCTTTCTCATATCCATTGTCGATCTTCAATTCCTCACATTCGTTCTCGATCTATAAGACCATCCTTCATATATCGTTCTTTCTCATACCCGGTGTCGATCTTTACGATCACTCTTTTGGATTTCATCATTCTTTTTCAAGAAATTTTCAATACAGCCTTGTACATTCCTTTCATCTTTATACCGTATCTTTTTCTTGTCCAAACTCACTCATAGCTTTACTTTTTTCAATACAATCGCTCAAAGTAATTATACAACTCACATACAACTAGGTATCAGTTCGAACTACGTTTTGACCTGATTCTTGTCCTGACAAGATACGTAGGCAACCTTACATAAGGGTTCGGTCTTCCATTGTTTCAAAATAATTTCTTCAGGATTTTAAAAACTGGGGCAAATTTTTGAAACAATTCAAATACCCTCTCCAAAGTCATGTTGACAGTGCAAATCAACAATTCCCTCAAATCCAAATCTCCCTGACATCAGTGTCAATATTGGCCTTACATTCAAACCTTCACTCGACTTTGATCCTAGAACATGGGACATAAGTTTCTTTTTCTCTCAATCATCGTAGATTATGAAATGTGACATTTTGGTCTTCACTTTCAAAATCAAGAGTTCAACACTCTACCAGTCATTCAATTCTTCCGACAGTGGCGAAGTAATATCAAATATTTACCATGCTTCTCTTTCTTTGTAATATTTTCAGCGTATTAGAGTAGTGACAAAACTCTGTCTATCTTTTTACATCCGTCATCTTGATTGCCTGATCAGAGTAATTTCAAAGCTCATTGTCTTCAATCGGTCTCCTCTCAGCCGCCTGTCACACCATTCTTCAAGAACAACCACCAGTTCATGACAATCATACATATCACACCCATTGATTCATTCTGAACTACGTCCTGACCTGATTCTCATCTTAGTTCATCTTGGTGAGATATGTAGGCAATCCTACATAAGGGTTCGGTCTTCCTGCTATTCTAAAAATGATTTTCCTAGGACTGCAAACTGGGGCAAATATTTTGAAACAGTCCGCTGACGCTCTCAACCCTCAAAAAATAATTAAAAGCGTCAATCAATTCTCTGAAGTCCAAAATTCAAGATTATCAATATCACTCTTACCATAATCTCCATTCGACTTTAGTCTCAAAATCTGAAGACCTAAGTCTCTCTTCAAACCTCTCAAATGTCGTAGGCCATGGAACTACGGTGAATCACTTTCACTTTCCAAATCTAAGGGTTCAACACAAGTTGGCTCATTTTCTTTGTAGGCACGCCTATCATAGGATATCAAGCAATAAAAAGAGAGGAGTCGAGTCTGAAGAAGTTAAATAATCTCTGAACTTCACATGAGATAACATCTGACCTCGAACTTTTTGAGGCATTCATATTCATTGGGACAGACAAATCAGGGGAGTTTTTTTTGACCATGTAATTATATTATTATTTTTTCATGACTTTCCTACTTTCCCTCCTTTCTTATTCCTTTACAGGAGAACCGTCCCCACTTAATCGGGGACGGACACACCAATGAGTGCCCTCGCAAGCAATCGAGAGGCCACAACATGTCATCTTCAAACAACAATTGGAGACGATCACGATAATGGACGATCTCCATAAACAATTGAGAAATCACAACAACGATCATCCTCACAAACAGTCAGGAGACACTCTCATCGAGGACATCACCAACACTCGACATACGAGGCATCGCTCCGAGTTTGTCTATATCTTTGCATTATTTTTTATACATATTTTTTATATTCGATAAATGTCTTAATTTTTTGCCTTATATTCCTTCTAGAGGTGAATTATTTTCTGCACATACATTTGCTATCGTATCTTCACGAACTACGTGAACCTGATTCTCATCTTGATGAGATACGTAGGCAGCCCTTCTTGGGTTCGGTATTCCTTATTGGAAAAGCAAAAAAAAAAAAATAATAATAAATAAATAAAAAAAATAAAAAAATAAATGTGTGTACATACATTTTTAGTTCGCATCTTCCTCGAACTACGCGAACCTGATTCTCATCTCGATGAGATACGTAGGCAACCCTCATAAGGGTTCAGTCTCATTTTTGAAAAAAAAAATGGAAGAAACATCAAAGTTTTGACTTGGTTGGTACCAACATAGTTAGAAGTGTGCATGAAAAAGAAACAAATGGTATGATGGAGAGGACCAATTTCGTGGTAAACCATAGATTCTTTTGGTACCTCTTAATCGCACCTTAGTGACACTCGAAAAATTCTCTTGCATGCATCTAAGATAAGAACAAAACCAACCTCATCGTTTCCTGTGCATTGTGTGGCGAGCATTAGATTAATTCATTGCATTGCATTGATGATCTAGAACTTGGCCTAAATGTTTGTTGAGGCGAAATCCTGAGTTACACTTGATTTGGGAAAGGATCGTAGGCCTTCTTTGACCCGATTGAGCCTTTCATAACCTACCAAATGACATTATCCCTAGCATTCCCCCTTTGAGCCTAAAGCCTTTTCTTTGAACAACCACATCTCAGCCTATACCTTTCTGAGTGCTTACATGCACTACCCTCTTTTGGCCCGACCTCCCTGAGCGCATAAAATGTGCAAATTGCGGACAAAGATTCAAGATCAAAGATGCCAAAGGCAGAAGATGCAAAGTCCCAGAGGAATAAAGATGAAAATACGACTTTAAAGAAGGAGTAAAATTCCCCACAAATCAAAACATGGAGAAATCCCCCCAAAAAATATATAATGAAAAACACTCCAACAAATGTGGAGAAATTTCAAAAAAAAAAAAAAAAAAAAAGAGAAAAGAACTCCAAAAGGGGAAAAAGGACTCCAACAACGAAAAGAAGTCGATACAAATTCAAAGAAAGGGACTACGAAACAAAGAAGATCAAGCATCCAAATGCAACAAATGTCAAAGCACAAATATAGTGCATGCTCAAGGGAGGATTAGTCACTTTTATCCCAAATAATATCCTACCCATCCCCAAGCCTACATTACAAGCTGATAAAAGCCCTACATGATCCTATTTCAAGTGTTCTCACATTAGTGGATACTTACATGAAGGCCAAGCCTATGGTATCACAATTACATGCATTGAACATCCTTCTGAGTGTGAGTGCACTTCTCAAAATGTCCTAAAATCAAAATACTCAAATGTGTGAAGAATAGGACTTTCTTTTGGTGAGGCACGTGAAACATGAGGAAAGGTATAGTTCAAAATCTTTGTTTGAATCAAAAGGAACAAATCTTGTCGATAATGACTTTGTCAATTTTTTGACGGTCCTGTTTTGCTCTGTCGCTGTGTTGCAATTTTGGACTGTTCTGGGTGGGCATTTTTGTCCTTTTTTAATGCTTTTCGGATGTTATTAAACTGATAATGAACAAGATACTACATTACTTGGCCAATGAAAAAACTCCCGTCGATTTTTGAGGCCTCCACAATAAAAAGACGGATACATATATACATACGTAGCGAGAAAAATGAGTTTGGGCGATGACAAAATCTTGTTATTACAAGACGAAATAAAAAGTTTTAGGATCCGCATCTTGGCGAGGTGATCTCGGATGGCCAACCGATGCTTCGCAGCCATGGCGTATCTAAAACTTAATACAACTACATATCTGAGCCCATACTACAATAAAATTCTATTTTCTTATATTTACATACATATATGTATTTCTTGACTTATTTTGGTAAATATTTATTTGCTATTAATATTTTTACTAAGTGTTTATACAGGTACGTGAGGATGCTTCCCGAAGACGATAATTAAAAGGAGTTTGAAAATCTCCCCAAAATTCATTGCTTTATTTATATCCTTGTAACTCTTGTAATTGTACAAAAACTAAAATATAGTGAAAACTTTACTTTTGGGGTGTCGGGTGGGAGTGTCCCTTTATTTACTTATCTATTTTACGCGCTTAGGCAAAACTTTAAGTCGTAAATACTTTTATAAACAAATTAATTTAACTTAGATACTTAAGTTAATTAATTCATATTTTTTACGTTACGCAAACATTAGGACGTCTTTTCTTTTCTTTTCCTTCTAATTAGTTTACCTAAACTTTACAAATAATCCTTTTACACATTCTTTTGTTAAAAACACTTTTAAATTAATATTCCTTTCTCATTCTTAAACTCATTTTTTCTTGCAAAAGTGAAACAATATTTACATAATGAAAAACGCAAGTCACTCGATGTAATTATTGTACAATCTTTTCAATGCATTTCTTTTTACATTCTTTGCTCAATGTATTTAACATACATTACTTATACATTTTCTTTATATATATATATTTCGTAATAGTATCTACTTATATTTACATATTTACATACTTTTCAATATACATTCTTTTACACTCTTTTGTATACTTTCTTACATATAAATTTTCATACATATAAAATTTCTCATACATATAAAAGTACATTTTTCATACTCTTATGTACATATTTTTAAATTATTGTTTGCACTTGTATATACATATTTATTACTGTTCATAGTTATACTTTTTCAAAAAAATATTTTTTACCTCCCCTCTCTTTAAAAAATTAAGTTTAGTCGGGTACCACATTTGTGAATTTCGAAGGATGCCTAACACCTTCCCTTCGGAATAACTTGAACCCTTACCTAGAATCTCAAATGGTTTTTTGCAGATTAAAATGCGAGTCATACATGTCAATAATAAAAAATAGGTTTCCTTATTTTCCTTAAAAATTGGGTGGCGACTCTGTACATAATAAAAATTCTTTTAGAGTCCATAAGTTGTGCTTTATCTAATCTTGGTAAAAATAGGGCATGACAGTACCCAGAATAGGGTAGGTGATGGTTATTGATTTCTGTATGCATTGTATGTTGTGTACCTTTGTCTAAGTATTTGTATGGTTTGCATTGCTTAGGAAATGATTTAGGAATGTCCAAAAGTCATGTTTCCAGTCTTGTGAAATGAACTAGGTGTTATTGTTTGTTGGTTTACAAGTGTTGATTGTTCATTGTTTGTGACTGTGAATTTATGTGACATTCGATTGGCTCGGGTACCACGCCTGGTACAGGTTTACTAACGGTTGGCTCGGGTATCACGCTTGGTACAAAATATACTAATGGTTGGCTCGGGTACCATGCCTGGTATGGGTATACTAATGGTTGACTGGGGTACCCCGTTCTCCGAACATTCCTGATACCCTAGTCCTCAGATTTTATCATCACACAACACTCAATTAAGCATATCAAGCTGAAATGTCACAACTAAATAAATTCTAGATTAACTAACCCAACCACAACAATTTTCCTCTAGACTTCGTGCTATACCCTGAGTTCTTCTAACCCGAACTCCATTCCGAAAGCTTTCTACGGGGTACTATGCCCCTAGCATATCATAATATCACCTTACTCTTGTCAACACTGTGCCCCAAGATACCACGTATCTCTAAACCACGTAACAACGAAAATTCCATTGGAACTCATCCTAGCTTGAGGTTTTCTTCAACTCTCGTCTTAGGGGTAATTCTACCTGGGAACTTACACCCAAACCAATGCTATGGCGAGCACACCCCCACCACTCAACTGACCCTACCACTAAGGATCATCAATAATAAATCAGCCAAATCACCCTCATGACATAAGCCTATGAGCAATGTCCCACACTACTCAGTCAATTATGGGTCATTTTGCCAAATTCTATATAGGTGACTATTTCCATCAGTGGTAAATCAAAATTTCACCAATACCCCGGGCTATCATATCTACCCTTTCCTCCTATTGCGCATGGATACTAAATAATTCCTGCAATAGCTCGCAGCTCAAATAATGATTTAAAAAATGATCCGAGAATAAAAGACAGAACAGGGGGGAAACAGGACAGGGATTATGCCCTGCCCATCTCGCTATAGCGACTTGCACACCGCTATGGTAACCCCCGAAAGTAGTAGCTCAAAAAATTTACCATTCTCTGAAAAATTCTCTCATTCCCTTTCTTGTTCTCAATGCTAGCACCAAAAATGCGTTACGGTCTCAAAATATAACCTCAAGACCAACCTCAACTATGCATAGTTGAGAAATTAGCACCCCATTACCATAAAGTCAGACACAAAACACACCAGAACCATGCACAATAACACATTTTCACTATCATACACTACTAGTCCCACTTTTTCCTTTCTATGGTTTCCTGAAATCAGAGCTTTCCCACAGTCATTAAACCCTTTTTGTTCCCTTACCATCTATACCAACGATAAGTCTATTCCCACAGTCAATGCCTAGTCCCCTTGGCATGGAAAAAAAATTGTTTGTTCGTTAATTAAGTTTCTTTTCCTCTGATGTTTCGATGAGGCCCCGGATTTCTTGGACACTCGGGGAGGAGTTATCCAGTTAGCCTTGTGCAGCTCGAAAGAAGGAATTTCTTGATAAAGCGAGAGTGAGTTGAATTTTGATTGAGATGGATACACCAAGGGATTGGGAAGTTTCGGTGATTAGCGAAAGGTTATATTTACGCTGTCATGGTAGAGCGTTAAGGTTCAGGGGGGCGAGCTCCTTCTTCTCTTTCCGCCTTAGAGATCGTTCGGGGACGAACGATGGGTAAATTGATATCTATTATAACAATCGGATTCATCGTTATGGGTAAACTTTTCGTGCCAATTTTTGAGTCAGAAAACTCCCGAGTTTGGGAGTTGAAAATTCTATGCTAGGCTAGTCTCGATCGGTTTTGGAGTGAGGTATGGTTTAGGGAAATTCAGGTAAGGATTGGATAAAGTGTCTTGATTTGAGCTAGTTTTCCATTTAACTAAGACATAAAGGAGTTTGGGGTACTTTTCAGAATCGAATTCGGGTAAGTAGAACTCCCAGAATTGAGGTTGACGTGAAGGGGTTATTCCGGAATGTCAGGAAATTAAGTGTGTTGTAAAATAGACCCTTTTGAAAGGATTTATGACTTTTTGTCCCGTGTCAACCGCCGTAGCAGTTGACTCACCGCCATAGCGACCTCTGTTATAGCGGAGAAATTACCGCTATAGCGGAAGTCAACGCGGGTCAGCACCGCTATAGCGGTAGATTCCTCTATAGCGGTACAGCTATAGCGGAGCATGGACCACTACAGTGGAGCGACGGGATTAAAAAACTCAAAAATGGGTTTTATATTTTCATTCTCTCTCATTCAAATCCAAAACAGACGAAGGTTACTCCAAGAATCCTCCTAGGCTGCTCCAAAGCTTGGGAGGATGGGGAGGAGGGATTCCGGCTGAAGGGACGCGAAACCACAGATTTGGGCCTGCAAAATCGTCAAGGAACGCCTTCACGGAGCCAGAAAGGTCATGGAATAGCTGCTCGACATCCAGGTAGGCTAGGTTTTCTTTATTGAGTAGATTGACCCGCTTCTATTTCTTACTTGTTGTATAGTTGAAAAGGAGAATCCATGTTTAGGCCCTCGGGCACGAAGTCTGGAGGAAAATTATTGTGGTTGGGTTAGTTAATCTAGAATTGATTTAGTTGTGATGAATTGTTGTGACATTTCATCTTAATATGCTTAATTGAGTGTTGTGTGATGATAAAATCTGAGGACTAGGGTATCGGGAATGTTCGGAGAACGGGGAACTTGGATAATTAAACTACAGGTTAAAGAGAGGATTCTCTGAAATATTATTATAAGAATCTAGAATATCGTAATTGGTGGAATTACTAAGGTTAGGGGAGGTCTCTCCCCATGTTGTATTTCGGTACTATAAGGAGGGTCAGGACTGGATGTATCTAATGGCATGTTTAAGGGGGTGATTCGGGGTTAGTCTCTGAACGGGATTTAACGGTTCATTGTGTACCCGAAATAGGGTAGGTGATGGTTATTGATTCATGTATGCATTGTATGTTGTGTACCTTTGTCTAAGTATTTGTATGGTCATTGCTTAGGAAATGATTTAGGAATGTCCAAAAGTCCTGTTTCCAGTCTTGTGAAATGAACTAGGTGTTATTGCTTGTTGGTTTACAAGTGTTGATTGTTCATTGTTTGTGACTGTGGACTTATGTGATATTTGGTTGGCTCGGGTACCACGCCTGGTACAGGTTTACTAACGGTTGGCTCGGGTACCACGCCTGGTACAAGTTTACTAACGGTTGGCTCGGGTACCACGCCTGGTACGAAAAATACTAATGATTGGCTCGGGTACCACGCTTGGTACGGGTATACTAACGATTGGCTAGGGTACCACTCTTGGTACGAAAAATACTAACGGTTGGCTCGGGTACCACTCCTGGTACGGGTTATTTAATTGCATTGTTGTTTGCATTTTGATGGTTCCATGAGTGTATCGGATTGATTATTAAATTTGTGATTGATTACATTGGTCCTTGAGAGGCCGGGTTATTACACTTAAATGTGGGGATGGTCCTAGAGTGGACCGGGCATCGCATGTTAACACTTAGATGTTGGTCTAGGGATCCCTGATTGGTCCGGATAACAAAAAGGGGTAAATATCATGTTTATTATTGTTGTTAAATGATTGTTGAACCTGTTCTCTGTGGTTGATAAGTAAAAAGGTAGACTGAGAGTCTAGAGTTGTGCTACTGGCTGTTATTATATGTTGCACTGCTTTACTCAGTGTGAGTGTACTTATTGTTCTTTATATGTTGGGTTCCTGAGAGGGACGGGATGTATTATTATTTGGTGTATAGTTGGTCCTTGAAGGGCCTGGTTAGTGTGCTTAAATGACAAGGTGGTTCTTCTGAGAATTGGGATCGTATGTTATTGGCATAAACGATGTACTAGGGATCCTTTCTTGATCCGGGTTATGTAAAAAGGATAAATGTTTGTTGTCAATGGAATTATCAATGTCGGTTAGACTTGTTGCGTATGTTGATAAACTAAGGGAGAGACTTGTGGTCTGGTTATAGCATTGGTTGTTGTCACTTGCTTAGTATGACCCTGGGGGTCATTAGAACTTTTTTGTACTAGTAGGTAGGCGGTACGACAGTTGTGATCTACGTCACTAAGTAGTAAAGTTTACTCCGAGTTGTTGAATCATAGTGGTTAATTGGGGTAAAGGAATGGTAGCCCGGGTATGGGCATAAATATCGAATAATGTCAAGGTGACTTGGAGAAGTCTAGGTGTCCGGTGTGACTTGGGAAGTCTAGGTGACAAGGTGACTCGGGAAGTCTAAGGTATAGGAAGGTTGTTTTCGAAGCGGGTTTTGATAAAGGTGGACGTGAAAGGGGTTGGAGTATTTAACTCATGTATTTACCTTGATTTCTTATATGATGGTAGGAGTGGATTCGGGTCGACCAATGATGCCTACCAGTATGTGGTGTTTGTACTGATTCTACTCTTGTTATACCTTTTGTGTATAGTCTGATTGCAGGGTTGGTGATGTTTCACAGATTCAGGATGACGGTGATTCTCCAGCAATTCCTACTTTTGTTTCTATGGTGGGAGTTGAGTCTTCTTCATTTTGTATTATCTTATAGTAGCTCTTGTACCGGCTTAGACTAGATTCTAGGGAGGGCTGATTTTAAAAATTATAAAAGGTTTTCACAATTCTTGTAAACATTTTTATGTATTAAAAAGGTTTATTTCATGGTTTACTTCTTTTTCTACACTGCCTGTTGGATCGGGTGGTAAGGGTTCTTCTACCTAGGTGAATTAGAGTAGGTGCCCGCACGGCCCGATAGTTGGATCGTGACAATAAATGAATAAAGGATAAATATTTTAGATATAGTTTTTTTTTTCTATAAATGAGGTAACTAGTTAGATTTTTTCCTTAATTCAAATAGACTAAATATGAGCAATATTTAATGGATCCCTACAGATTCTCCGTTCTACCTTCTACCAAAGAAACATTAATATCAAATCCAACAAATAATTCATTATTAATTTTACAAATAGTCAGACGCTACAATTTGCTCTTACGCTCTATTAGTGATACTAGTTTAGTGTATGTGTGTGGCACGTGTGTGTCACGCCAATATTATTAGATTGAATATTATAAATATTTGAAAAGTCAAAACCTAATCTTTACAAAAGAATTCTTTAAGGACCGATCGAACATTCATCTACACATGTATTAAGCAGAAAAAATACTCCAGTAGGTAGTAACAGAACAGAAACTACAATAAAATATTAAGATATCGAGATTCGAGATATTAGAACAATATGATTAAACCTAACCTTTACATAAAAAAATTTCAAAGCGAGATCGAACATTCAAATACCACTTGTACTAAACAGAAAAACAACAGATAGTAACAGAATAAAAATTATAACAAAATAATACGATAATCGAAAAATCAGAATAATAAAATTGAACCTAATCTTTAAATAAAAATTTCTAAAAAAAAATGCAATAAAAGCACGTGATATATATATGTATATTATAAGCAATGAAAGAAGAAACAAAATTGAAAGGAAAAAAAAGTTTATAGTCCAAAAATAAAGAACTCTAATAATAATAATTATGGTCAATAAGTTATTATGCTACGAAAGAAGAAAGAGGAAATATCCAAAAATAAAGAAAATATTATTTACACATTTAAAGTCCAATGTAATATAGAGTTGTTTGTTTATTTAGAATTCTAATTATAGTATTCTACGGAAAAAGAAAGAAACCCCTCCCCCCTCCCCCGCTCCCCCCGCCAAAAAAAAAGTTATTCACACATTTAAAGTCCTACTATGTAATATAAGGTTGTTTGTTTATTTAGAATTTTAATTATAGTATACTACGAAAGATCAAAAAGGAAAACCCCAAAAACAAAGAAAATATTATTTATACACGTCTTATGTAATTAGAATTGTATGTTTTTCCGAATCACATTTATATATGGAAATTTAATCATTACCATGGAAAAGAAATTTAAATTGATTTCAAAGTTTTTATTATACATTTTTTAAAAGTAATTGAATAATATAGTAAATGACAATTTTGTCTATTGTAGAGTCTTTTAATGAAGGACAAAAAGTTTAAATCACATTATAAGGTCCTTCACACTTTTATTATAGTACTAATTTAGTGTACGTGCGTTGCACGTGTATAATGCATTTTCGATCAGAATCTGATCGAACCTAAATTGGAACAATTTTTTTAATTTTCTTCAAATTCCTAAATTATATTGGCCAAACATATTTCTTGAAGCCGAGTTTGATAAATAACGTAAATAAAATGGATGACACGTGTATAATATTTTTTCGGTCAGAATTCGAATGAACCTAAATTGATATAAATTCTATTATTTTTTGCTATTTTCAGAGTTTTGTTTTAATATTTCTCGAGAAAGTGTTATTTTAATTCAATCCTAAAATTAAAAGTGCGTGCAATGCCTTTATTACTAAAAATGTATACGAATTTATGAATTGCGTCTACTTTAAAATTTCGCTTCTACAAAAGAATAAAATATTAAACTCTCTTTTATCGTTAATAAGATTCAAAAAGAAATTACTCTCTTCATTTTGATTTGTTTATTGTATTTTTATTTTTATCCCGATTAAAAAATAATGTCTTTTTTTCCCAACTTTTTAATTATATTAACTTTATATATGGAATGTTTAACATCACAAGATTAAAATTTATTTTAGTTCATTCTATATATCTTTAATATGACCACAAGATTCAAAAGATTTTTTTTTATTTTTTTAAACTCCATGCCAAGAATTAAAAGAGATGGAATATATAAATCATCCTTTTTTTATGAAATGGACAAAGGGCCCAAATATATATACATCTCGTATAAGTTCAAACACGGCTTAAGACACAAAAAGAGAATAAACACTGAGATGGTCAATTAGGAAAGTGCTATTGTGCCAGAAACTTCTTCGTTTACACTCTTCTCCGGCCAAGGTCTTCAGCTCCTCTCTCCGGCTCAATTAGGCAACTTTCATGGAGGTGCGGTGTTCTTTAGTCTTTAATTTCTTTAGACATTCGTAATACAAGTATAAAATATTTGTTATGGTAGCATAGATAGTCTTATTACATTGCGTCATCATGGCTAAATGCAAGTACAAATCTAACGCCACCTCCCTCAATTCCTGCTTCTTCAATGCCCAAATCAGGAGTTGTGCTCCAACAAACTAATGGGTCTTCCCCAATTTTAGCAGGTTTCAATTCTGTCTTTTTTTATTTCGCGAGTTTAATAGTTGGCCAAGTATTATTCTCACTCGACAACAGGCATGTGCAGTCCAGCTCAGTATCGAGATATTTTTTTAATATAAAGTAGTGATAGTTTTAGGTAGGTAAATGAAACCATGAATAGTTGAGGTGTGAAACTCGCGAAAAAAATGATAGTTTAGTTGTGTTTTTTGATCATTAACTCTTCTATTTTTAACTATCCTGACGGCCTCACCAAAACACTATATATACTTGCTTATGTGTTTGTTATAGTTTTTCATTAGTGTTATATGGATCTTTGAGAGTGCTAAATCTCTATATGTGTTGCCATTTGTTCATGGAAAAAGGAAATTGCCAAATTCATTCACTGGGTTTGCCAGTAGCTTCAAGATTTTGCCTACAATGATGATATCCAACAATTCTTTTTCCTTTTTTTTAGATTATTGAGTACTAATTTGTTGAGCTTCAAGGTCCAAGACAGAAAGTACTGCTATTTCTCTTCATAATTTGCCATTTGTTTAAGGTTATTTTTCAACATAAATACATTTGGGAAACACTTTGATCCTAGATTCCCAACATATAGAAATAACTTTATTAGATGTAAATCCTTAAGACCTTAGGATATGGTATATTGAGTCTCAAATTTTTAATTTTGACACCACTGGAGCTACCAGATATGAAGACAACCTTATATTTATAAATCCTTAAGACCTTACCATAAACTCTGTATTAACTTCAAGGACGATGTTTTAGGCACACAGATCATGATGTTTCCTTGTACCAGTAGTTTTTCAGTTATGACTGATGAAAACTTGATATAGTGTAGTTTTAACACCACAGATGATATAATAGGTTTTTCAATATTCAACTTTTGTAGCAATTCATCCTCTATTTTCGCTGCGTCACCCCATAAAGTTATAATTTTTCGATCTCGCCTGAATTTTTAAATTAAACAAATACGATTAAACATATTTAAATATTATAATAAATAAAGAGAAAATACATAAATATTTTTTTCAATTAAGTTCAACTTACTTCTCATTCATAAGTACCATCTCTTTTCGTGTTGTTCCTCTTTTGAAGAGCCTAGAACTCACAAAAATGCCAAATATATCTACAAAGAATATTAAGTATGTAAATAGAAGTAAAATATTAGTATGCATTAATATGTAAATCGAAGTAAAATATTGAGTTTAGTTGATGAAATCTAAAGAAATTATTCAAGATTGTGTCTTTGGTACGTAATCTTTCATATTCGAAAAAGCAACAGTAGAAAAGGGACTGTTGCATTTTTGAACTTTAGTGAGGCTGACGAATTCAACCTCAATATCTTTGTTGGCTGATAGGAAATTAAAATTGGCATTGATAATGTGTCCATTTACGATGTAGCAAAACTTGCCTTGCTGTAAAAACGTTTCTCAGCGATATATTCATTAAAAAGTATAGCATTAACTTTTGTGCCCTATAAAAAATAAATGAATATGTAACGGTTAGAACATATATGAAAAAATATAAAATATAGAACATATATATGAAAAAAATATAAAATATAAGATGAAAAATAATATTATTATCTCTTCATCAACTAATGTTATAGTTTCCAGAGTACCTTCGTTTGAATCTCGCGAATAATGTTTTGTTGGTTGGCTTCCGATCACCAAGACTTTGATAATTCAGATACAATCGTATCTCTTTAACGTGTTAAGAGCGACAACTTCGATAATCGAATCCGAGCCCATGATAAAATCACCTTAAACAAATAGTTAGGTGAAATTAGGATAATAATAATAATATATAATTTTATAACAAAAGTACTTTTACGAGATGAGAATATTACCTTAATACACGAATGTACGGATCTTGTTGTTAGTAGAATCTTGTTGTTGGTAGAAACAATCCAATTTAAATTAAACTAAGCAACTTAAGATGGCATAGCAATTAATATAATTGATGAAGAAGATCAATGAGACTCAACTAACAATTCGTTTTAAATTAAACTAAGCAACTTAAGTTGGCATAGCAATTAATATAATTGATAAAGAAGATCAATAAATAAAAATTATGATAAATAAAAGGTGAATATCAATGAATAAAAATCGAAAAACGAAATTGATGAAGTTGGTTGATGAATAAAACCTGAAAACCAAATTGATGAAGAAGGTCTATAGGTCAATGAATAAAACAATGATAAACTATGATGAATAAAAGTAGAAGGTGGATGAATAAAAACCTAGAAACGAAATTGACGAAGAATAAGCTCAATGAATAAAAATTATGATGAATAAAAGCTGAAATTATAAGGGTTTTTATAGAGATGATTTTGGCCAAAAATAGTGCAATGGCCGACATAAAATTTTTTGTCATACTTTTTCTGACAAAAACGCATAATTACCTTTTGCCAAATTTTTAAAGTATAAACCTTTTTCAAATATATTTCAAGTGTGTCGTGTCTATTTTTTTTTAATAGAAATCTTTTTCAAATATATAACATTTTCCAAATATATTTCAGGTGTGTCGTGTCCCTTTTTAAAATATATTTCAAGCGTGTTTAGCGTGTTTAATAGAAACCTTTTTCAAATATATTTTAAGCGTGTTTTTTTGTCAAAAGAATTTTTTATATATTTATTAATTGAGTGAAAAAAGTGATATGTATTAATTTGAAGGGAGAAGTGAAAAGATAATTTTATCTAAAGAAGAGACTTTTAATGAAGGGTAAAAAAATTGAATCACATTATAAGGTGCTTCACACTTTTAATATAACTAGTTTAGTGTACGCGCTTTGCGTGTGAGCAAAACGTGTATCATATTTAACAACAAACACTAAAAATAAAATAAAACTTTTATATTTTTTTCTTACCATATAAAAGAAAAAAATCGGTCAAGTTAATTGATATAATATTAACCCAATTCAAATAATCTTGTATAATTTTCACACTTCAAATATGTAGAGTACCATCAGAAAGTTCTACGGGTTGTAAACATCTTAACAACATAAATAGTATCAATATGAATGATAAATAAAAGTCAAAAAAAATATACCTTCAAATCTACTCGTAATCAACACGAAGTCTCAATAACATGCTCCACATGAATCTTCCTTTATCAAAATTATGACATATTTAACAATGTAAAATTCAACAAAATTATAAAATGGAGTATGAAATAATTATTAGAAATAACAAAAGAAAAAGAACATATTAATCTTACTTTATGTGATGGAGTTATTAGACTTACTCCTACAAAAAATTCGTACAACACCAACCAAGGAGAAGGTTTTTAATTACTCTTCGAACAAACAAAACCCTCCAAAACCCCCCTCCCTTGTTAACCCTAATTTTTTATTATAAAATTGTTAGTATTTAATATTTATAAGTATTTATAGGAGCCAACCTTTCTCAAAATTCAGCCGACTTACACCTAATAAAACTCTTTCTCTATTTATGACTTTACACGTTTTAAAACTTTTTCCCATTTGTTTTTTATATTTATTATAGTTAATATTTAATATTATAAAAATAATAATATAATAATTATAGGGAAAAAGGTAAAAAGACGATTTTGTTTAGAGGAAAGATTTTTAATGAAGGGCAAAAAGTTCAAATCACATTATAAGGTGCTTCACACTTTTAATATAGTATAGATATAGATAGATAGATATAGATATACATATATAGACATAGATATAGATAAAAAAAAAAATAGATATAGATAGATAGATATAAATATAATTACATATATGATTAATTTAAATTATGTAGTATATCGATACACATATATCATATATGCATAATATAGTATATAATATATTATGTTCAATATATATATTATATTCATACGTTTTATGTGTAAAAGAATTAATTCAAAGGGAAAGTTGTGGAGGATGAATACGTGAATGAGGTAAAAAAAATTTGGAAAAAAATAATAATATATATTTAGTATATGACTCCCTTCATTTTAATTTGTTTGTCTCTTTTTTTGATAATTTTTTAATTTCAACTTTTCACATGACATGTTTAAGGCCACAAGATCAAAAGATATTTTGATACCTTCTACATATCTTTAATTTAAGATCACAAAATTTAAAAATATTCTTTATTTTCTTAAATTTTATGTCAAGTCAAAACATGATAATCAAATTAAAACGAAGGGAGTATATTATTGATCATGTGCATACAATAAGTTCTAGAATATATACTGAAATGTAAAAGATATTTGAATTTTTGAAAAACTAAAATGGAGAAGAGAGAAGAATTCTTGAAATTTTTGGGAAAATTAAAATGGAGAAGAGAGAGGCATTTTTGGGATGGTTTTCTCGAGTTATGCCTAGTTTTAGTCATAGTCTAATCCAATCCATCAAAGCATGAGATGCACGATTTTAATTTCTTGAGCTAAATTTGACCACCTTAAAAATTAGAGACTTTTAAGAGAAGGAATAAAAAGAGAGGAAAACTGTATTTACGAAAGGTATCAGGAGATTATTGTTTATCAAATATAACATGAGTTTTTTATAGAACACATATGAAATCACACTTCAAATCTCACTCACAATTTTGTGTATAAAAATTATATGAAATTGGTATAAAATGTGTATATAACTTTATAGAATTTGTATGAAGTTCCTGTTACATTTTTGGAGAAAATCATGCCTCGAATTTCACTCAAAGCTTAAAATTTTGCTCACAGTTTTGCGTATGAAAACTGTATATAATTAATATGAAATATTTACATATAACTGCATAAATTTTATATAAAGTTCATGTTAGGTTTTCAAAAAATCACACTTTGAAACTCTCTCACGATTTTGTATATAAAATTTATATAAATTTTGTATGAAATATGTATATGACTGAATAAATTTGTTTCAAGTTTACGGTGATTCTAAAAAATTAATACACCTACAACAATTTTTATAAAATATTCATATAAATTTAATATAACTACAACAACATACACACGTAAAAGAAGAAGGAGGCAGAAGGGTTGCACACGTGCATTTTTTCAGATATCTTATGTTTGGTAAAAACTTATGTTTGATAAATAAGGGGGAAAAACCTATATATTTAGTAATATATGATCTTATTTAGTTATGAGGGTTATTTTCCGAAGAACAAATTACTATTTGCTTGTATTCATTTATCAAATATATCCTTAAAAAAGAATTACTCAACACATTATTGTACACTATTAAGGTATAAAATATGTAAATTGTATATCCCCATTGTATATAATTAGGGGTCACAAATGGATTGTTTGGGCTAATTTTAGACAGGTTAAGATAGATCGAATCAGTAAATGAGCCATTGCTCAAACTTGTTCAAAGTTTGCTTGAGCTAAGATGTGCAGGGTCAAAACAGGCTAAATAATGGGTCATAACTCAATTCACCCAACTTAATCCAACTTTTGTTAAACATACCAATAAGCATCCTAAATCAAAAAACCACAAATAAGCCTAGTATATATTAAGAAAAACTACATGGGTTGATAAATATAGCTATGTATTTACTATATTTAGAGCCATTAATATGGTCAAGCCCGTTGGACTGGCCCGGTCTAGCCTGTAATTTGATAGGATTGGGCTAAATTTTTTGCAGTCCATTTAAGAACAGGGCCTTTTAGCCAGGACAGGATAAATTCGCTGGCCCGTGGAGCTTGAGCAATGTGGGTTGGACCGGCCCGTGGGCCAAACAAAAATGATTAAAAAAATAAAATAGAGTACTCGCTTTAGGATTTACTCGCTTTCACTCTCGGCAGCGGCAACCGTCTTCTCCTTTATAGCGTTATTTAAAGTTTATCTAGTTATATTATTACTCATTAACTGTTTAGTTTGCTTATTCATATATATCTATATTTGGTTCGAACGGTATTACGTCAAAAGTTATTTAGTTTCGCAGATTATTAGAATATATTTTTTGTGAATTTGAGACTTGATTAACAAGTAAAAACGCCATGTAATATTGTCTAGTTCTGCTATATAAAAATTATATTTTATAAAAAGTGGGCTGGTCCGTCGAGGCCCGCAGCTCACAGAGTGATGGGTTGGGTTTGCTGTTTTCTGACGCATCATCTTGATGGGCCAGCACGGCCTAGCCCATCAAATTTCAAAGCCTGTGTGGACTAGCTTGGATGGGCTGGGCCGACCCAAATTGCCGTCTCTAGCAACATTTTTTAAAAAATTAAATTTTATACACTTCACTTTTTCTAATAAATCTCTCCTCTCTCTTTCAATCTCACTCTCCTCTCTCCCTCTCTCTCCTCCTCTCTCTCTCCCTCTGTCTCTTTCTCTTTTTTTCTTTATCTCTCTCTCTCTCTGTCTCTCTCTCTCTCTCTCTCTTTTTCTTTCTCTCTCTCTCTCCTCTCGTCCCTCCCCCTATTAACTTGTATTTTTGTACTCTTTTCACAATGTATATATGTATATGTGTATCTATGATAGACGAGTGAATGACTTTGAGGAGGTACATATGTGTATTTGTGTATCTGTATATCTATGTATCCGTGTATCTATGCCAGACGAGTGGGCAGTTTTGAGAGAATACATATGTATATTTATGTATGTGTGTCTATGTATCTTTATATCTATGGCAAATGAGTGGACAACTTTGAGGAGATATATATGTGTATCTGTGTATTTAGCCTGTATCAAGACGAGTGGGCAGCTTTGAATACAAGTCATACTAGAGCAAATGAATACAAGTGATATAAGAGTGAGTGAATACAAATGATACAATAGTGAATAAAAGCAAGTGATACAAGAGCAAATGATATAGAAGTGACACCTAAAAAATATACAAATACAGAGGGAGAGGTGGAAATACAGGATATAGAAAGAGAAAGGTGACTAGGAAGAGACGGAGAGGAGATACAACCTAAATGCACATATGAATACAAAAATATAGTTGCCTAGTACCTCAAGAAATATAGAAATACATAGAGAAGAGTGAAAATACAAAATACAGAAACAGGGGTGAAAATACAATATACAAAGAGGGGGAGAGAGAGAGAGAAAGAGTGCAGAGAAAGGGAGTGAGAGAGAAAGAGAGAGATACTTTTATCTTTTTTGCCTAAAAATAATGGCTATAAATTATAAATACCCAAACTATAGCTATACATCTCTAATTATATGCCCAAATGATAGCTATTTCTGCGAGTTACCCTATATATTACTAGTTATGAAAAGTTCTAAAGTTATTTAATTTTACTACCACAATTTTTTGAAGTCCTAGTTTTAGTTTTAATGTCCTCCTAAAAAGAAAAGCACAATAAATTAAGATTTGGTTTAACAAAATTAAGTTGCGGACCATTTACAAATTGAACTATAATTTTAAACTGAATAGATTAGTTATTTTCATTTCTTATTGATTACACTCAGTTTGTTGCCAAGAATTTCAAAACTAATACACATAACTAAATTATTTTTTTAAGCTTATGTTTATTCATTAAGCTAGAAGCAGAACCATCTTAGAGAAGATTCAGTTGAACCTAATGATAGAATAAGAAAGAACACAAATTGAAGTAAAGGCCTGCACACAATCTTTACGGGTCACTTTGGGCTAAACGTATGAACTGGTTTGGGCTACTGGAAATAAATGAATTTAGTTGGGTTATGCCCAAACTTAGGTCATGATTGACGCAGCCCATACCTAACCCATTAAAACTTGAATGGATTGAGCGGGTCGAATGAGTTTGGACTGAATAGATATTTCTAGTGTAGTAATATTATTATAAAACCGATTAACAAAAGATTTTGCGTCGGTGTTGTATTAAGTTTCCTATAAAACGACAATCAGAATAGGCAACTTGTGTTCCTTACGTTAGCCATTTTTCTTCTTTTGTGCATCGAGGAGTCAGCTGCTTCTGGACCCACACGCCCGAACGTCCCTTCCAGGATTCTACCACTTGCTGACGTTTTCTACCATTCTTTTTTTAGCACTTCCAACTGTATGACACCAACCTCATTGACAAGTCCATTACCAAGCTCCAATTGGGGACTGACGTTTGAACAAATAAGACATGAGATACATTAACTAAATTCTGTTCTTGAGAGATACCAACTTTAGAAGCAAATGTGTTAGCTTGTCCCCAATACCAACAACTGATCAGCCACAAAACAATTTGCCTCAAGGCACAGAAAATGCATACACCTTGACAACAGAATAAACACACACACACAGTAGAATTACATTAGTTAAATAACAAGAGTATGCCACAAGAAGGAGAAGAAATAAATAATATACTTATTGCTTCAGAGCAGACTATTAAAAAGAACACAACTTCAGCTGCAAGATAGCCAACAAATCTGAGAACCAACTACACAAACTACAAAAATTATACACCCAAATTCTTCTCCCAACATTTCTGTAATATGTGTTTGTAATTCCCACTGCTTGCGATATATCTTATCCCCAACGTGGTTGGACAGAAGGCTAAATAAAGCTTTATTTAGCCTGGCACTGTCCCGACAATTAACAATACAAGGCATGACTTAAATAACACCAAAATCAAATGTCTGAAGTTCCTACCTGAGTAGACATCATTTGGTGATCAAAAGTATTGACATGGATTTTATTGTTAATAATGACTAATAAATAACATAGAATTGCATTTATATTAGAAGCAGGATTATGTATTACTATATGTCCATCTGCACCAAGTTTTTATAATTTCACCAAAACAGGTTTTTAACATTCACGTGTAAACAGTAGTTCTCTCATTCTAAGCTATGACGATGGTGGTGGATGTCAAAGAAAAAAACTAGTACATCATTATTGTTGTCCCTGTTCATTTTTCCAAGAGTTTTTAGCGGCTTCTACTGATGAACTATCAGATTCTGCAGTTCCATCTTTTGGTTTTTCGAAAAATGGATCCCATTCATGAGCTCGAAGCTCAGTTTTCCCTTCATCCAGCAATGAATATTTCCAACTGAGCTCCTCAATAAAGTTATCTTTACGATCTTCAATGATGTCTTTTCTTAGCCTTGTAACTCTATTTATAACTGCCTGAACTGCTACATCAAATGCATCTTTGAGAGTCTCCAATTTAGAGCGAGGATCGGCATAAATCAGCCTTGGAATCATACTTATAACAGCCTCCCGCATTTCCTTCACCTTCTCAGGAGGAATTTGATTTAACCTTTCCTCTATGCTTATATTCTTCTTACGAACATCATTCTCAGAAATGAAAACAGAGAAGGCTGAGTAGTTTTTCGGAAGATGCCATGTATACTGCGTGTAGGCAGAAGCAGGGTGGAAAAAGACTGGTATACAACCAGCCAACATAGCATCAAAAGCTGACCTTCTCGTATATGAATCACCTTGAGGCTGCAGGCAGAAAAGGGAGCTCTGAAACATCTTCATGATACTGCTGGGAGAGTGACATTTACTCTCCCCTGATTGACCACATTTCAATAACTTGCACGCTTTAGACTCCTTGCATTGGTCAATGATCTGCCCCCTGATTGATTTAGGATTCCCCGGTCGTGGTCCACCAGCAAAACAAAATAACCACTTCCTCTCCAGCTTCCTCATCCGGTCCTGCCAAGTGAACACTTGAGCATCCTTTGCTGGATGGAAATATGTGGGATATGGGATGCCAAAATCATTTGCATTCCATGGACTTGATTCAACCACAAGCATGGACATATTTCTCCCAGCAGGTAAGAAAAGAAGCTTGTTGCCCCAATCCGAATTTGAATCGGTTAATCTTCTAAAGTCCCACGTTATCCTACCAGCCACGAGAAAGTGATCCTTTCCCCCCATGATACTCCACTCTGGCCTCTTTTGGAGCCAATCAACCAAATCAAGAGAAGCAGCATCCCTAGTAGATACATTGTAACCCCAAAGATACCTTGCAATGTCAAAACCTGCGTAAAACGGCACAAAAATGGCAGCAGCCAGAGAGGAATCATTCGTGAGGCATTCGTACTGTTTCATCCGATTGCCAAAAATGACATCCACCGCAAACTGATTGGTTGCATACCATCCAGTATTAGAGAAAACACCTTGAGCATTCTCCATTTGTGGCCCAAGCCCAGCATTAGCGGTAAACTTACACATATTGGTCCAAGGACTAAGAGTTTTGCACTCCTTAAGCATATCTTCATTGAATCTTGGAGGAAGGTCATGCACATAAATGTACCTTCCACCACAGGGGTCACTTTTATTCTCTACAGTTCTCAATGCTCTCATAAAAGAGTAACTCTCAGGATCACGCCGAGAACTATTATTCTTAATCACAACAGGTGATTGTGAATTCTTCAAAAGTGGTTTGGACTTTACTAACTCATGATTAATATCAACTTTTGCGCTACGTATATTAAGGGGAATAGACTGAGGGGTGATGATTGATTGTGCATTGAGAGAAATTGGATCCAAAGTAGGTGAATCATGAGCATGATTACCCCCAAGAATGACAAAATGGATATACAAGAGTAGGAACCAAATCAAACCTGACAATGAAGCTAACAAGCAAACCCTAGGGTGATGATTTTTGCCTTGCCCCTTCTCCATGGAATCATCACAAGATTGGGACGTAGGAGAACGGCGCCTCATCAGATTATATATAAATATAAATTGGCAGGAACAATGTTTATTACAACCTTAAAACCCCAGTCGAGAAATCAAGGAAAATAGTGGCAAATTCAACACAACCCTAAAAAGCTCAAGGATAAACTAAAAATAGTGCTATCTATTTATATTTATTTATTTATTTTTTCCGGAGGAAAGAAAAGGGGCTGGTCATAGAAAAGAGAGTGAATTGCGGAGAGTTTAGCACGTCATGAGATGTAGGAGGACCTTAACAGAATTTCATAATTATTCAGGCTCATACAAGAGAGAATTGCAATTAATTAAGGAAGATTATACCAAAAGAAGGTTCCAGCAAACTTAAAAATAGTGGAAGGAAATTGATGAAGAACAGAGCAAAGTTGGGAGGTATAATAAATTCAAAGAAGAAGAAAAAACACTTTTTGTGGATATTAACTGTTATATAGAGAGTCTAGAAGGAAAATGATGGAAAGAGAAGATGGCAAGTACCAGGTGTTTCGTGTCACATCTCTCTTATTTCCTCTCTCGTCCCTACCTATTATTAAAAAACGGACAAGGCCTAAATTACTCTTCAAATATTGAAAATGATATAAATATATTCTTCTAAAATGTCCTTTTCATTCATTTTTGGGCTTTAAAATACCCTTCTCATCCACCTATGACCCTATTTTGCTCTTTCCCTTAATAAACTTTTTAGGAGAAATGATTAGGAATTTCATTTAATATATAATAATATTTTATTTATTGAAATTTTAATTAATCAAAATCTATTAACTCACAAACTCAATTCGGATCCCAAATTTAGCTCTTCTTCATTTCATTTCGTATCTCTTCATTTTTTCCAAGTTCTTATTTAGATTAGAGATATATGTCACAGATTTAATTTAATGACTGAGATTTAGTAAATTAAAAATAAGCCTTAATTATAATTAAAATAATTAATTACTTTCATATATTTACTTTCAAAATATTATTTTAATCTCACAATTTTAGTTGTACAAGATATATTTCCTAAATATAAAAAAATATTCTCACTTACCTTGAGGCTTGAGTAAATTTTGTCCTGCATTTTTTTTACTTTAATTTTTTTCACTCAAATTATTTTTAGCCTAATTTTGGATGTTGGAAGGAATTTCAAATGTTGGAAGAGAAGTCCTCCCGCTTTTAAAAAAATTACAACTAAAATTTAGTATAACTTTTTTCTGTATTATAAATAATATATCAATCATATATTTGAATATTTGACAAAATAAATAATAATATAATTAAAAATAAATTTAATGGCTAGAATTGTATAATTGTCTTATATTTTAGAGTAAATAAATGAAAGTAATTAATTATTTCAATCATAATTAAGACTTATTTTTAATTTACTAAATCTTAGTTATTAAATTAAATCTATGACATATGTCTCTAATTTAAATAAGAACTTGAAAAAATGGAGAGATGATAAATGGAGGGGAGCTAAATCTGGGATTCAAATTGAGTTTGTAAGTTAACAGGTTTTGATTAATTAAAATTTCAATAAATAAAATATTGTTACATATTAAATGAAAATCCTAATCATTTTTCCTAAAGGGTTTGTTAAGGGAAAGGGCAAAATAGGGCCCAAAGGTGAATGAAAAGGGTATTTTAGAGCCCAAAGGTGGATGAAAAGGGCATTTTAGAGCTCAAAGGTGGAATGAGGGTATGTCTGTACTATTTCAATACTTGAAAGGGTAATTTAGGCTCTTCTCCGATTAAAAAATATGTCTTAACATTCTTTTAATACGCAACCAAAATTAACACTTTCATACTCCCTCCGTCCAACAATATTTATCTATATTACTAAACATAAATATCCAATGATATTTGTATTTATTTATTTTATTCTTAGTTATTAATTATAGTTATTATTTAATATATTTTAAAATATTAAATTAATTATATTTAAAAGGTGATATAGTAAAATTATTTCTATTATTTATTATTATTTATTTATTATTTCTTAATATGTGTGTCAAGTCAATAGTAAGCAAGTATTATTGAACAGAAGAGTATTGATAATTTATAAACAACTCAAAATCTCCCATTTATAAAAAAGGGCAGCCCGGTGCACTAAAGCTCCCGCTACGCGCAGGGTCCGGGGAAGGGCCCGACCACAAGGGTCTATTGTACGCAGCCTTACCTTGCATTTCTGCCAGAGGCTGTTTCCCATTTATGACAAAGTAAATTTCCTGAATGATCTCCATGTTTGGGAAATTGCTTACTATAATTATTTTTGTTTTTTTAGAATTATAATATTATTTAATTATTACTTACTATTTTTTAACAAATATACTTAATTAATAAAAAATAAAAAAATTAGTTGGATGTCATATCACATTAACTTTTTTTTTTAATAATATATTTATTAATTAATTTAACACAATCATTTTAGACCCAGTAAAAAAAATACAGACACAAAAATTTCTACACTACTTTAAAATACACATTCTATTCTAATAAGATAATTTATAGTCAGACAAATATTTATAGTTTATTTTAGTCATAAATTCTTTAAAAAATAATTCTTTATTTCTTAGAAAAAATGGTGCAGAACACACCTAAATTATATATGGCCGAAATTGTTATTACATATTCCAACTTTGTGGGGTCCTATAACCCATTGGACTATTTTATAGTGTAATATTAAAGGTATTATCAATATAGCTGGGTGTGCAAGTAAACACATGTATAAGCAACAACTTTAAAACAGGAGATTGGAAGTAAAAATCACAAGAAATTAAAGTGATTTGTGTTATTTGATCGATAATTCTGAAGATAAAGTTAGAGAGTTTTAGGGAAATCCTAAGGTTAATGAAAGATAAATTAACATTAATGATAATTGACCCCTCTTTTTTGGTAGCGTGTGTAAGCACTCATTTTAGTTTGAGTGATTTAGTGGTCCAACTAAGCTAATAATACCTTCAATACTACACTATAAATTAGTCTAGGGGGTCATAGAAACCTTACAAAGTTAAAGTGTGTAACAACAATTTCGACCATAATTTAAGTGTGTTTTGAATCATTTTCCCTATTTCTTAAATTTCATGCTCAGTCAAATATCATCACATAAATTGGGACAAAAAAATAATAGACAATAGGATAATATGGTTATCACTTTTTTAAAAAAAAAATAGGGGCAATTTTTTGCCGGTATTAGTAACTGCTGCTAAATCAAGAAATTTAGAGCGACCATTGAAGAGATTTGCGACAGTTATAGCAAATCAATTCCATTAGAGAATAAATAATGGTGATTTTAATAATGTTAACAATACTTGATGGTTCTTATTTGTAAATATTTTTGAATAATTTAATAAATATAAATAATTATTTACTCTAACAATAAAAAAAATTCTAATTCAGCCTCTCCCCCTCCACAAATATCATGTGTATATATTAAAAATGTCAAATCGTTCTATTTCAAATAAATTCACTTTTCATCATCTAATTTACTTGATCTCGTTTTTCTTCTTCTTCGTAATGCAAACATCAAGCTAGAGGATTGACCTCAAAATATTGGAAAGTTTTTTTATATATAAAATTAAAAATAAACGAAGAATTACATAGCTTAAGCTAGCAACAATCTTTTTTAAAGAAATATGTTCAAAATTCAAAGTATTAAATCACAAGAACAAATGTTTTTACCAAAAATTATTATTATGAAAGTTTTCTATTGATATTTACGTGCATCATGCAAAATGATGAAAGGATCTGGTATATTGTTTTATATCATATAGTGTAGAGACTTTTTTGTGTCTTTGTATTTAATTTTTATCGGTCTAAATCTGATTGTGTCAAATAGTTAATAATGTATTGTTTTAAAAAAAAAATTAATATGATATGATATTCAAGTGGCAGAGAAGGAGTTTTTTATCAGTTAAGTATATTTTAATGAAAATAGTGATAGCTGGATAATATTATAGTCCTAAAGGAAATGAAAATAATTTTAATAGGCAATTAATTCGGTGGACGATTAATTAAAGCCGACGCCAGCTGCGAATAATTATTTGTTAAAGGGGAATTAGGGTTAAACTGAATTAATTTAATCCAACTTTGGCATTATTACTCTCTTGTTCACTTTTACTTGTCACTTTTTGATTTGTCACACCCATTAAGAAAATAATTATTAACATAGCTATTTTATCATATTACCCCTATTAATAGATGATTACTATTGTGTCTTGAAATTAGTTTGGACAATAAACAATTAATGCTAAGGGTAAAATAGGAAAAAAATTATTCTTCCATGATATTTCAAAAATGACAAGTAAAACTAGAAATCCAATTAGGAAATACTCCCTCCGTCCATCTTTGCTTGTCCACTATTGACTTTGCACACTTCTTAAAAAACTATAAATAGAAGGGTAATTTTATCATATCACCCTTTGAATATAATAAATATAATGTCTGGAGAAATGTAATAGGGAAATGACTGTAATTAATAATAAGAATAAATTAGGAACTAAGTGTAAAACTATCTCTTAATTTCATAAATTTGATCAATATTATTGGACATCTATTTTTATTATAGTAGACAAGTAAAGATGGACGGAAGGAGTAGATGACAAGTTGAACGGAGGGAGTATATTATAAAGTGATCAGAATACATCTCAAACAATGATTAGTATTCTTCTACTACTTAATTCCTTATCGGATGTCCCGCATGTGATTACTTAATTAATTGCTTCTACTATCTTAGTGACATGTTTATTAATTAATGAATACTTGGTCAATGTCAAAGGTTGATTGGTTTTTTAAGAAAATAAAGAATAAAAAGCTTACATGCAGATGATGTTACACCAAACCACATAAATATTGACTAAAATATTAGAGAATATTATTTGGTAATAAATAAAAAGGCATATAGAAGACATTTCATATATATGTTTATCGATTTGAACAAAACATTGAAGTGTAGAATAATTCTTTCATCATTTTATTAGGTGAATTTTAGAATTATTAGCGCTAAAATTTATTATACTCACAATATTATGACTTTGTATATATGTGAAGCGTAAAATTTGTATTTACCAGTGTATATTAACTTGAGTGACTAATATATTATGACTTTAATGATCTTGGATAGAGTTAACATGAAAAGTGCAGATGAAATTCAATAACTTTAATTCAAATCCTATATATTTGCCGAGAGATTTATTAAATATACACAATATAAAATAAAACTTCAAATCCTAATTGTGATTATGTTAATGAGTAGAAAAATAATGGGGTTTATGAAGTAATGAAGGAGGGTGGATGTTGTTGTGGACATTGAATAGCTCAAGGAGAGCTTTATACACGTGTGGGCCTATTTAGCTTTAAAGGTAGTTAAGAATCATGCACCTACTGCTCATTGACAAAGACAAGTGTACTCCTCTGGCCTCATCCTTCTTCTCTTTTTACTTATTTATTCATTGTGGTCTTTGTCTTTTCTGAATCTCAACATAGCAAGTGTTTTAATGTACTGAATTACAAAATACCTTTATTCCCTGTACTACCATTATTATAATCAGTTTTAATATCAACTTTTGTGGCTGTGAAATAGTATTGGTGTCTGTAATAGAGTTTTCGGCTAAAATTTTCTCTTATCCATCGATTGAATCAAATGGTTTGAATTTAACAAATTTAAATTTAATTAAATTAAAAAGTCACGCTCTTTATTTATGATTTCTCTCGATTAATCCGATGCGTCATAGATAGAATGGAGTGAACTATACGCCGACCCACGTTAAAAGCTTTCTTTTCTTATGAAATTTCAATTGAATAGCAAATAATAGGCCCGACGGAGATTGGCCCTCGAGTGCAAAGGCAGAAGGGAGCTTGACTGCAAAACCCAAGTTTGAAATTCGCCGCTGAAGAATTCACACGAAAGGAAATGAGAAATTCTCAACAAAAAAAGTGCTCTCTAAACCGGGGCTCGAACCCGCAGCTTCCGCCTTGACAGAGCGGTGCTCTGACCGATTGAACTACAATCCCAGAGAAATTAGAGTAGGTTCATTTTGATCCTTTAAACATAAGCTTGAGCATATTTAGTCCATTAAGTTTATTAAAGTGGAGCACTTTTGGCCTCTCTAACATAACAATGTTAAAAATTAACGGGAAAGACAAATTTTCTAACGGTCCAAATTTGACAGCGTTATCTCTTTCTTGATTGATGCACATTTTCTTTCTTCTTGTCTTCTTCATTTTTTAGGATTAATATAGTAGTAATTATTTATATCTAAAGATAATGCTTTAGAACGCAATAATTTGCCCACTCAAAAAAAAAAAAATCTTAAATGCGATAACAAAATGGTCTTAAGGTCAGTGACGGAGCTATTAATTTAGTGAAGGGTGTGCAAATTTCTTCTTAATTATGTTAAGGGCGAGTAAAATTAAATATATACTCATAATAGCTAACATTTAACCTCTATACACCATATAATTTTCTAACAACTAGTGTGCACCGAACCACACTTCGCTCACCTTAGAAAGGCAACCATAATGGACCAAAACATGCAACAAATAATTCTTCAAAGTGCTCCAAGTAAATGCAACATTTGACTTAAATAATGCAACAACAATTGGCCTCAAAAACTTCCATGCTCTTGCTTTGAATGTAGTGATTTCTCATGAAAGCAGTTTAATGTGCGAAATCAGCTTTGAAATGTAGCTATCAAATATCAGAAGAGGCTAGAGCGTTATTTTATCGAAGTGTTTCATCGAGTGTGAAGTTGAGGGAAATAAGAATGTCCACTGAATTTTGTAATTTACAAGTTATGTGGGTGCCACATGTGTTTAACACCGTTATTTTAAAATGAATTTTATCAAGGAGATCAAAAGTCCTCCACTTTGATAAAATTAAAAGATTAAATATGCTCAAAGTTATAATTGAAGGACCATAATAAATCTACTCTAATAGATAAGGGGCTATTTTAGCCCAAATGTTGATTCTGATTGAACTAGTATGTACCTTATGAATATGTTGCCACTGCTAGCAATGTTCCTCTGCACGCACAGGTGAAACTCAGATTTTAACTTTATAGGTGAATTTAATTACAAAGACAATTTCAAATGCAAATAATTAATATTTTTTTCGTTTTAATTTGTTTGGTCTATTTTGACATGGCACGAACTTTAAGAAAGTAAAGAATTTTTTTGAATCTTGTGGTTAAAAATTAAAGATATCTCAAATGTATCAAAATGCTCTTTGATTTTGTGGTCGTAATCATGCCATGTGAAAAGTTAAAATTGAAGAATTGCTAAAAAAGAAAAGAGACATTTTTTTGAAAACGTACAAAAAAAAAAAGTAGGTCAAACAAATTGAAACGATGGGAGTATTGAGTAAAAATTTAAATGCAAAGACACTATTAAATAAAAGTTATTAGACTCCATGGAATCCCTATTTGCGACAAACCAACCCTTGTCTTCTCTTTCCCTCGAAAATGTTGGGCTCATCTGATCATATGAGCCACCTATTTTTATTTTATTTTCAAAAGACACCCTCCCCAACCACCCCACACCCCCACGGAGCAAAGGTCAATTACTCATTAACTTCGATGATTCCATTAGTTGTTACTCTCGAAACCACTTTGTTTTTCGCTCTTATAAAAAATAAATGGTCTAAAAAAATTATCATTTCAAAAAATAAAGATATAATTAAGTATATTTTTTTCATTTTGTCTTTAGTAATAATTATTTTGAAAAAATCTAAGTGAATAGCACATGCACATTCTTAAATATTGTGATTGTTTCAATTATTTTTTAAATAATTAAATAAGAATATAATAGGAAAAAGATATAAACAATTTGGAAGGGAGTAACAAACAATTTCAAGTTATTAGACCAGATGAAAGAGAGAGAGAAAGCAGATCCTAGTCCACACACAAAAAAAAAAAAAAAAAAAAAGCGGCATTGTTGTGGACCCATTTTCAGTAGCACCTAAAAGGCCGACAAGTGAGTCACATCCAAGATATTGAGTTATGTGAGTTGGCGTAATCTAGTATCACTATGTAGTATGTACTAGGTATATCTAGATTTATACTCCATTCTTTTAAATTGATTAACTTATTTTGACTTCAACATCAAGTTTTAAAAAATAAAATAAAAATTTAAATTTTATAATCTTAAATTAAAAATATAACAAAAATTCTCATTTTGATTTGACGAAAAGGTAAAAAGCACAAAATTCGTATCAAAATACGCTTTAATCTTATACTCTTAAACATGTCATAAGAAAAGTTAATATTAAAGAATTGTTAAAAATAAAAAAGGGTCATTCTTTTTTAAACGGACTAAAAAAAAGTGTCAAACAAATTGAAACGAAGAAAATATTATATTAAAAGTATAATTTTTTTTTATCTTTTATTAAAAAAATATAGTTGATAAAATTATTGTTTATTATTGTTCTCAAATAATTATTATCCTAATACTTAAGACTCTGAAATTAATTATAACTATTAAATTTTTATTTATTTATTTTTTTCGTAATATTTGGGAGCTTTATATCACAGATTTTCTGCATTAAATATTTTCTTATTTGAATTAGATAAGGAGTTCTAATTTTTTATTTTAAAATTAATTAAAAATTACCTTCTTCTTTTTTGTATCACTACAAATCTTTCCTCTCTAGTTGGGTTTGAGTCTGCTCCATGTATTTTAGTTCAATCTACGTGATAATAAATTAGGTCTTTTAATTAATTGAAATACTCTTTGCATAGAAGTATAGTTCTAATAAACATTGAATCCGTCATATTAATTTAAGTGTAAATATTATTAGACATATTATAAAATACTTTCTTCTATGAAAATAGATAAATATGAATATTTTGTGATATTGACTTAGTGGTAAAACTATCGTGTTGTTCGTTTCTTGATTGATGACTTTCAATGTTATTCCATCTCCAATTTTCAGGTTGTCATTGCTTTATTATAATCCTTTATGTTATTACTAATTTAATACAAATAGTGATGTTATATTATTATACTCATATATAATATTGTTTGTTTTCCCTTATCTTAATTTTTAGAGTCTCTTTAATTAAAGAAAAGGAAAACTTTTTGAGCTAAAATTATCTCATAAAGGATGAAATGAAAAGTTTAAAGTTAAGTTATAAATATTTAAAGTACGAAACCCCATAGCAAAATATTGTCCACCCTTTTACCCTTTTAAAATAGAGTCCATACTTGACAAAACAGTCATTTAATCACTTTTCTAATGTCTAAAATTTTAAAATTAAATAAATTTTATGTATTTTCAGGTTGTCATCTTATGCTTTACCATAATCTTTTCTATTATTGTTAATTTGTTACAAATAGTTGTGTTATATTATTATGCTCATATATAATATAGTTCGTTTTCTTTTAGAGTGTATTTTCATGTATCAATATCAATATAATTTTAACTTTTGATATTAATAAAATTTTATTTACTATATTTAATTTTGCTCCTTAATTGTTAATGTGATAAGCACGTCACTAAACTAGTATTAATATAAATATCTCTCATGTTTCTGTTTACGTTTCAGTGATTCATAATTTATTGCTTAATTTCATTGTTTTATTAAAAAAATAATTTGTGTTTAGTTATGGGTAATAGTTTTGTATACTATAGCCTTCACAACCTCTTCTTTTGTTAATTTAGTTCTTCCTCTTCGTCATCTTCTATTTCAGGTACTTGTGAAGTCTAAAAATGATAGCTTATTTTTTCGTATATATCGATTTTGATTGCTATATCAATATTTTTCATATGTAAAGTTATATTTTTTGTTATACTTCACAATAATTACTATATAATTATTTCTCTTTCATTTTACTTATTTCTATTTTTCTAAATTTATGTATTTAGGTCGAAGAAAAATTCATATGACTTATAACAATATTAGATTGATCATGACGGGATTGAAAGTGTGTGTGAATTTAATTTTTATTTTTCATACAAAATATTTTTATAATACTCACGACTTTACATATATTTGGGTATATATTTTTCTTTAAATTAAAGTACTATATATGTCACTAAACTATCATCATTTGAATTACGAGTTCTTTTTTTCTTTTGTATGTTTTGAATTTTTTTTCTTTTAGCTCAAAGAAAGTTGAAAAATATGTGAATCATTTAAAATTTATTATTACTAATATTCTGAAATAAACATGTAACATACGTTTTCAAAATCTAGTTTTTAAAATATGTAGTCGGAGTCGAAAGTAACAAGTTGAATTAAGTCAACAAAATCCACCTTAGATGTAGGCCTTCTCGACAATCCTCAAAACCAACAAAGGGATGGATCACATGGCTAAACATATGACATTAGAAACAAAACTGCAACAACTGCGAATAGCAACATCCAGAAGAATTGTAGATGTGTACCCTTTGTCTTCTTTGCCCCTCTCTTCCCTCTATGAAATTTCACATCTTTCATTGAAAAGGATACACCTGGATCTCCCATCTTCACCTTGCTCCCAATCAGGATGGAGTTGTTGACTCCCTGAATGTTGTTGCTGATGTAGATGTTAATGCAGCAACAGTCTTGTGATTCACCAGAACAGCCACCACGACGTGCGATCATTGATGCACCGGCATTTCTTCCTTCCAATTTGACATGTTCAAATGGTCCATATCTGCTTTCCGGTGACATGAAGAGATTTTTCGATGAATGAGAGAGGCACTAAATCTCTTCTACTTTGCAGAAGCAAGTGTGCCCACTCATTTGTGACTATTTTATACCAAAGTGGTTGCCTGCATCTACAAGAAAAGTATATGCTCCTTTTGGATAACTTGATTAACACACTATAAATACTTTCTTCCAGGACTCACCATCCGATGGAAATTTTGAGAATACAGACTAAACATATAAAGTATGAAATATCTGACGTCCATATACAAAACTTTTAGTTGCTAAACACATAATACGCAATAAGAAAGGCACTTCAAAAATGGCTGTACACCAGAAAGACACCATTGGTATTGTAAAGCACCTAAGCAGGCATTTAGATGGGTGGAAAAAGTAAGTCCTATAAGCAAATATAGACTAGCGTGTGCTTCGTTCCCTTATTTAGGAGACAAACGAAATATGTGAACCAAATAGAATGGTAACGATAAAAGTTGGTCAGAAGGAATGAATGCACTAAATAAGTCTTTGTTCCCCTGACACTACAATCACGTTCCACTTTTTCTTGGTTACTACTTGGGTGAAATACAAAAGGGAGAACAGAGAAGTAAACTCTGAAAAAGAAAATACAATTGGTCTCGTTGAGACAACGGCGCAAAAAGAAGCACCAAAATTATAGTCAACTCTTCCGGGAAAAGGAGTATAGGTCTCAGCATCACACAACATTCACTTGCTGAAAAACTCCCTTTGCATTTATTTTTGCTGTTCGTTTGGCTGAACACGGCTGTACTCCAGAAATCTTGTAAAAGAAGCTGAAATTAACTGGTGAAGGAGGTACATTGATCAATGAAATGTCTACAATGTAGGGAGAACAATATTTTTCGGTTGAGGAAGGAACTTCTAACATAGGAGGAAATTATGGAAGCAACTACCTGCACCAATCTTTCAAATAAGATCCAAACTGTGTTCATGCTTAGACCAACGAACCTCATGGATAAGATTCAGGAGACACTTTTTCACTAACTGTTGATCCATAATTTGGTCCACCTTTACGATACTGGATAAGAAATTCAACTGGATATCCCTTCACCTTGTGTGGCGCAAGCCCTAGATCTTCAAAAGTCAAAGCTGAAAAATAACCACAAATTGAAAGGTGAGGATGCGTACATATGAAGCGGCCAACAGAACATCAAACATTAAATAAGATGAGGCAAACCATCTTTTGACACAAGGTTGTCCGTGGCAAAGGCTTCAATTGCATCCAGATTAAATATCGTAGGGACAGGCATTGGAGTTGGTACTTTGTTAAGCAAAAATTCTCGAGGAGATGCAATAGCCTGAAACCAAAAATGCCAACTCCAAAATGTAAATATGTAACACAAGTTTCATCTGCAAGAGGATCCCTATACCATCCTGAACTCACACTCGTACTCCGGAAATACAGAAACAAAGAAATTCTACGATCGAACTACCAAAAGAAAATAGAATGGAGTAATGGACTAGGAATAAGAGCTCTAAATGATTCATTTTGAGTCCAAAAAGCAAGGACTTTGCAGTTCTTATAGATCTAATTCACTGAAATTCCATCCAAGAACAGAACAAGGACCTCCACGGGGTGCATGTTGTTGAATGCCAATGGTGACCAAATAAGCACAACAAAGTTAAAACATGAGAGCGGGAACACCCCTGCAACTTCAACAGTTAAAATCAGATGTAGAAAAATACTTTATCGGCTTTTAGTTGAAGATCTTACTACATTCTCCTCCCTCCTCAAGATAACCAGTTGGAGTCCAAAATGAACTAGTCTAATGAGAATATGCTTTTTCCCCTTTTCTACAAATTATTTGTTAACTTGAAATTAAATGAAGAATGCTGAGGAGGACAAGATGCCTCAATTACATCATTGGAAGATGCAACAAAAGGAAGAGAGGAAAATATAATAGAATTGCATTATTCCTTTGGCTCTGGAAGTCTGTTAACACTGTCCTGAAACAATTGTTTGTGCCTTAACAACCATTGGAACGAATGAAAACTATTATTTACCAAACTAAAGCAGACGTATACTTTTGACCAAAAATGCTTTAGCATTGGGACTCATTAAGCTTGATTTGCAGGAAATAACATGTGAAACATTTTTCTTGAACAGGTAAATGATGTATTATATCACAACATTAGAACCCTGGCTCTAAGCCAATGCCAGGATAATTACAGAGCTTGAAACCCTTCTGTACCAAAACAAAAAGAGCTTGAAACCCTTCTGTACCAGAATAAGCTCCTATTCCTGTAAGTGAATCTATGAACTCTTATCATGCTATTTTCATCGTTAACATCTTGTAAATTACACCAAAAAGCCAAAAGCCATAAGCACTTGAATTTAATCTTTGGAACAGTCTCTGTGTTCCCTTCAAAGCATCTAGCAGTTCTTTCCTTCCATATAACCCCACACACAGTTTGACACTGTCTTACATGTGAAACATTTTATTCAAGGAAATTGGACCTTTTTGGCACAATCCATAATAACATTTAGTGGGCGTTTGGCCATGAAAACCAAAAAAAAATCACTTTATTTGGAATTTTTGGAGTTGGAGTTGGAGTTGTGTTTGGCCATACCTTTTTGGAAAGACTTTTTAGAATTTAATGTGTTTAAAATAACTAAAAAGTGAAATAGTAAGTGTTTTCACTTTTCCAAATACAACTTGAAGTTGTATTTGGAATTTTTATGGCCAAACACCATTTTATGAATAAAGTGAAATAATTTTCCGGAAAATAGTGAAAAAATCTCATGGCCAAACGCTCACTTAGAGTATTCAATTTGAAGTGGAGATCTATTTTGCATTTTGTGAAAGAGAAGAGATGGAAGAAAAGCTTTTAATTGAATATGGTAATTTGCAACATACAAGAGTTATGGTGAGATAGGAGAAATAGGATTAGGAATGAGGATATTCGAGACAAGGTGGGAGTGACTTCGGTGGAAGACAAGATGCGGAAAGCGAGGTTGAGATGATTCGGGCATATGATGAGAAGATGCACGGAGGCCCCAGTGCCAAGGTGTGAGAGGTTGGCTATGGATGGATTCAAGAGAGGTAGAGGTACACCGAAGAAATACTGGAGAGAGGTGATTAGACAGGATATGGTTCAGTTGCAGCTTACCGAGGACATGACCTTAGATAAGAAGGTGTGAAGGGCACGAATTAGGGTAGAAGATTCGTAGGTAGGAATGCATCATACTAGTAGGCATGAATGCATTGTCTTGTAGCCCTTACTAGTAGTTGTAGGACTACTCTTGTAATTTCTTGTACTTCGACTTCTGAACTATCTAGTGTTTCGTGTAGTTGGATTGTAGTATTATTTTGTTGTAGTGTTGTTCTGCGACTATCTGTTCTTTTTGTTAATTGTTTATATCTATTGTACTTCCATTACATCTTTCGCGGCAGGTTTAAGGTGGGGAAAAGAAGTTATAAAGGCTAGCAAAGGCTAGAAAAGTAGGGCTCGGGATCTTGACCAAGTGAAGTGCATCAAGGATGAGGACGGCAAAGTACAAATAGAGGAGGTACTCATTAGAAGGAGATGGTAGTCATACTTCCATAGACTCTTGAACAAAGAGGGGGACAAAGCAATTGTATTGGGGGATTTGGAGCACTCAGAGAGGCATCGCGATTATGGTTATTGCAGGCGTATAAAGGTTGAGGAGGTTAAGGGTGCTATTTGTAGGATGCGTAGGGGCAGAGCGATTGGGCCAGACGAGATTTTGGAAGATTTTTGGAAAAGCACAGGTGGGACAGGTATGGAGTGGTTGACCAAGTTGTTTAATGGCATTTTCAAGACATCGAAGATGCCCGAAGCTTGGAGATGGAGCACGATGATTCATTTGTACAAGAACAATGGTGATATTCAGAATTGCAACAATTATACGAGTATCAAGTTGCTAAGCCACACTACGAAGGTTTGGGAAAGGGTGGTGGAGTTGAGGTTGAGGAGGATCGTGACTATTTTCGAGAACCAGTTTGGATTTATGCCAGGACACTCGACTACAGAAGCCATTCATCTCGTTAGAAGACTGGTGGAGCAGTATAGGGAGAGGAAGGACTTGCACATGGTGTTCATTGATCTAGAAAAGGCCTACAACAAAGACCCCAGGGTAGTTCTTTAGAGGTGCTTGGAGTCTAGAGGTGTACCTATGGCGTATATTAGGTCGATTAAGGACATGTACGATGGATCCAAGACTCGAGTAAGAACTGTGGGAGGAGACTCGGAGCACTTTCCCGTGTTGATGGGGCTGCACCTGAGATCGACTTTTAGCCCGTTTTTATTTGCCTTGGTGATGGATGTATTGACGCGACAATTCAAGGTGAGGTGCCATGTTGTATGTTATTTGCAGATGACGTAGTTTTAGTTGACGAGACTCGCGGAGGAGTAAATACTAAGTTGAAGGTTTGGAGACATACCATGTAGTCTAAATGCTAAGCCAAATATTTGAGTGCAAGTTCAGTGAGGTGACGCATGAGGCTGACGTGGAAGTGAAGCTTGATACACAGGCCATCCAAAAGAAAGGTAGTTTCAAGTATCTTGGGTCTATTATCCAAGGAAATGGGGAGATTGACAAGAATGTCACTCACTGTATTGGTGCGGGGAGAATGAAATAGAGGCTCGCATCCAGTCTTGTGTGATAAGAAGGTGCCTACTAAACTTAATGGCAAGTTCTACAGAGTGGTGGTTAGACCAGCTATATTGTCTGGGGCGGAGTGTTGGCCAGTGTCAGTCAAGAACTCCCACATTCTAAAGCTGAAGCTGGCGGAGATGAGGATGTTGCGATAGATGTGTGAGTTTACTAGGAGAGATAGGATTCAAAATGAGGATATCCAAGATAAGGTGGGAGTGACGCCAGTGGAAGACAAGATGTAGGAAGCGAGGTTGATATGGTTCGGGCACGTATTGAGGAGATGCATTGATGCCCCACTGCGGAGGTTTGAGAGGTTGACTATGGATGGATTCATAAGAGGTAGAGGTAGACCGATGAAATATTGGGGAGAGGTGATTAGACATGACATGGCGCAGTTACAGCTTACCGAGGACATGACCCTAGATAGGAAGGTGCAGAGGACGTGGATTGAGATCCTAAATATTTTTTGTGAAGCTTAGGGCTTCCTGAATATTCCAATCTCCCCATTTCCTTGGACTTCAATCAAAAGATACACACTATTAAAAGTTTACACTTCTCTAGTTCTCTTTACCTTCAACATGCCTCCCTTAAACTCTTTTTGAGAGAAAGGTAATTGTAATAATTACTATAAAGCCCCTCAAACTCAATGCAGGGAAGCAAACTGAGTTTGTAAATCACATCTGGAAACCACAATAAATTAAATTCGGCTCTGCCGTGAGACTGACTCGGTCGCCGCGCTACCATGAATCCATGAGATAAACGTTATCAGAGAACATACATAACCAGTTGACAAAGATGAGCACACTGTAAGCTTGATCAGATCATTGAATCCACGATATTGACCACCGATGATTTGACGATAACATCAATATCACTGAGCGAAAATAGAGCAGTGATGGCTTAAATCCTACAAAATTGATAGGGTGCAAAGCACATGGGCCAGAAACATCATTAGAGCTAAGTGCCTGAGACTTCAAGTTACATGCACCAATAACTTGGAGGAAAAAGTTTCACCGTTGTGTTCTCGTTGCTAAGACGAATGGGAATTAGATGGAACAAGGGAGAACATCAAAGACATACACAAAAAGAGGAGATGTGCTGCTGCTCAAAAAAATAGCAGCAACAGATAAAACTATAAAAAGAAAGAACCTTTAGTGGGAGTCAAGAGGACAGTCGCCCTTCCATAGGTGGCATTACGTAAGTCTTACCAAGATCGTACAAACTCCCAACACAGGCACGCACTCTCCCTCTCTCTCTCTCTCTCTACATAAGTCTTACCAAGTACATATAGTTTATGAACAATATTGGAGAGAGCTCCTTATAGAGAAAATTTGAACTTTTGAGTTGCGCAAAATACGAAAAGTTACAGTCTTTGAGATGCCTATTTGTCAAACATAATCATTATGAGATATATATATATATATATTTTGGCACTTCAAGATATGACCTAACAGTCAAGGAGCTGGAACAAGAACAATGGGAGACCAAGGTTCAGCATAGAAAAAAAAAGCTAGGAGATTTTTTTGTCCTTTCTACCTAAGCCTAGGCACGCAAAACTACATAGTATCTCTACTAGTGGGAGCATGTTGGTGTACATTGAAGTAGATGACGTGTCTGCTAGCTGTGGCAGACAACATTGTCATCTGTTTAAGAACTTCTGTTTATAAGGGCAGCCCGGTGCATTGAGCTCATAGCGGGGCTCGGACCACATTGGGTCTTATGTATGTAGTCTTACCTTGCATTTCTACAGAGAATCTTTGCGACTTGAACCTGTGACCACCATTGCTGAAGAACTTTTGTTGATAAGTAAATGAACTTTTGTTGATATCAACCCAAAGATGTAGGAAATAAAAGGAACCAATGAAATTTATCAATTCAACAAAATCATCTAGAACTTTCTACATGATATTCTTAATGATTCTCTCAACATTCAATTATAACACAACAATCAAGTAAATTCTACAAAATTTTCTTAACAACGAATTATATATAAATTTACAATGACATTTTCCCCATTTTTGTTACAATCAATCAACTATGGCTCAATGCCATACTAGTTTGGATAGGCTAATCCTCTATATCCATTTTGATATGTTCAATTCTATTTCATTCAAAAAGAAAATTTCAAAACGGCATTTATTTATACATTGGACTGATTTTTCAATATTTTTTTGAAGATGAGTTTTAAGTTTGAACAAGTTGTTTTGACCAGCTTTCAAGTGAATTTTTTTTCACTTATAGAACTTCTACTCTCTTTTTTCAAGTTAAATGCATGTCCAAATACAACTTCAACTTTCAAAAACTCTCTTTTTTCTTTCAAGTAAGACAATTTTTATGTCCAAACACCTCCTAAATAACTTGTCTTTAAAGGCAAACTAGGAATTCTCTAAAGTCTAGCACCCAAGGGTGTGGCCTAGTGGTCAATGAAGTGGGTTAAGAACCATGAGGTCTCAGGTTCAAATCCCATCAGAGACAAAAAATGCTAGGTGATTCTTCCCATCTGTTCTAGCCTTGGTGGACAGAGTTACCAGGTACCTGTTGCTAGTGGGGGGTGGCAGGTATCCCGTGGAATTAGTAGAATTGCGTGAAGGCTTACCCAGACACCACGGTCATCAAAAATAATCTCTAAAGTCACAACTGACCTTCAATTCCAACTAGTTGCTATTGCCCATATTGATCTATTCTACCATTTCCCATACCCTCCACATTTTTATCGAGCCTTACTAATTACAACAATAACAATACCCAATATAGTTCCACACAGTGGGGTCGGAGGAAGGTAGAGTATACGCAGACCTTATTCCTACCTCAGAGGTAGAGAGATGTTTCCGATAGACCCTCAACTCAAGGGAAAAATAGTCCAAAGCAGTCCAGAAAAAGAAGTAATAGAAGTACAAGAAGTAGCAGATAGTAACAAAAACCAGACGTCCAACTAGTCCAAACCAGTCCCCTCGATGCCCACCCAGTCTACATCTCGATACTCCCAACACCTCTTTAGCTGCTTCCCTAATGCAACTAGACGTCATATCCTACATATTGTTCGCATCCCCACTATTCCCCCAAGCCCCCATACCCATCAACTTCTTCCCCATCTCCTGAGCATTGGCCATAGTCAAATTACCCCATTTGATGCTTGTCCGATCATCCACAACCCTCTTCATCCTCTTCCTTTTGATCTCCAAATCCATCACCGGGAGTTTATGTTGGGTCATAAGGTTCTCACTCAGAATAACCTTGCAGTCTTTACAGAGACCTTTATCATCCTTCCTAAGGAGTAAATAGTCTATCTAAGTCTTAGCCATCATACTACAGAAGGTTACCAAGTGCTCCTCCTTCGGGAATCTCGAATTGGCTAACACCAACTCAAAAGCTCTTGCGAAATCCAAAGTGAGACTCCTTCATTCCTATCCCCAAAATCAAAACCTCCATGCACATTGTTATAACCCATCAGAGTAGATTCGATATGACCGCTGAAATCTCCTCCTACGAATAACTTCTCAGTGTGTGGTATATCTCTCACCACCTCGTCCAAATCATCCCAAAAGCGCGTATTGTCCTCCTCGCCCAAAGGTCTAATAGGACTATTGCTAATTACCTCAACTCAATTGTTAAAGTTTTAAATGTATTTACATCTTTGCTTCCTGTCAATCTAGGCCAAACTAAATAGTTTTGACTTTCTTATATGTACACTAATATAAGATAATCATCCATATTTCTTTAGAAGGTTGAAATTTTTGTAGAGTTTGCCTAGTTAGTAAATAGCATGCTCCATCTTTCACATTTGCATGCTTCTTTTCCGGGATAAAGACCTTAATATTATTGTTAGATTATTGTAGTCAATTTTTGAATAACGATGGTGTTCAAGCCAAGCTTGCAAGCCCTAGACTATTCCATCGGGTACATGTTACTTAGTTTTGTAGTCAAATTGATTGTGATTTATCTCATGTTTTTGAAAAACTATCGGGTCCATTACATTTGATCAGTGAAGGAGAAACCTACCATATATGCTTTATCTCATATATATTTCTTGATAAACCAAGAAAAATTATGAGGGCCCATTTGACTGTTGCATTGTTCAAACTTGTGACATGCACCTAATCCACACATCACATGTTGCGCTCTTACGCAAGAACGAAGCCCTAGGGGCATCTCTTCTTATATTCTATAAATATTTTACTACTTCGAGTGGATGGAGAAACCCAAAGTGCCACGTAAGAGGTAACATAATGAACACTTAATTACGAAGTGTACAACATTCTCATACTCAGAGATAAGAGCAGGTTTCCAAATCCTAAACTTCCATAAACCAAAAATAAGACACCTAATGCAACAGACAAATCCACTCACGAGAAGAAACATCATAAGTAAATATAAAAGCAAATGTGCTACAAAACTTGGTTAGAGCAAATAAATAACGATGAATAGAATGTTACTGAGACATAGGAAACCATCAATATAAACACTCGCCTTAGCAATAGGGAAAGGAACATTCACATAGCGTGGCCATTCACGGATCATATCAAACATGAGCTCTGCCTGTTGCAAAATATGATCAGCAGAACTCCATTAAACAATTTAATCTTAAAGGACGAGATACCAAAGAATGAGAGACAGTAAGAAAAGAGGACAATTGAGCAGACCAGATCGTGCATAGTGTAAATATCTGGGCCACCAAGTTCATAAACTTTCCCCATGCTGGTGCCATTGTCTTTCAAAGAAGAAACAATTGCAGCAGCAACATCAGCAACAAATACAGGTTGAATTCTGCAAAAGCACTCATAAGAACATGAGCCATACAAGCTCCATTAAGTTTAGACCTAAATGACACAATAAATTGTCCAGAGACGTACTTTGTTGAACCACCTCCGATTAGAGGGAGAAAACCATATTTCTTTGCGAAGAATGCCCATGGATTCAGAATTCTATCTTCTGTACCGATCATCACTGCTGGTCGCATTATGGTGGCCTGAAGATGAGTGAGCAGATCAGCAACTTTATCCCATAGAAAATACGTTAAAACACTTGAGACTGTAGTAAGCATATTGTAGCTTGATGAAATCAAACTTAACGAAGCAACACAAGATATCCATACAGATTAAGCTTCTAAGTGGTTTGCTGAACCAATAACCACAAAAAGTTAATAAAAAAGCAAACGAACATAAAGAAAGATCACCTATTATCACATTGCCCAGTTGCGTATCAGTTATGGTGCAAGGTTGTGGAATATACTCAAAATATGTTGGGTTTCAGGCACTGCTAAGGACTTGTTGGCAAAGCCGAACCGTAGAACGAATAGACACAGAAGTAGAGCATGGAAGTAACTTCTTTAGCACTCTAGTGACAATATAGAAGGAGATAAATGGGAGTGCGTGTAAGGGAGTTGAGCCGTTTTTCACTTTGGGTACCTTTTTATATGACAAATAATTTCATTGATGTAACAAGAATCCCGTACAGAAGTACACCAAAAAGTAGAGAACTATGCCAAACACCGAATCTTCTATACAAACTGAAACCTAGTGGGTGTAACAAAAAGAAACTAGAAACTTCTTCCAAATAATTTTTCTCCTTACTTCTTCCTGCTTACCCATGGTCCTGTTTCAAGCCCCTACACCCCAGCATCTCACAATGATGGGATCTCCGTCCAACGGCCACAAGGTTGGTGGGTGTGTTCTCGACCAAAAGTGCTTCACCCCTCATCCCCATGCCCGGTTGTTATACTACCCCACTGGTCTTCACAACCAACCTCACTGTTGCTCTTCAACCACTTCACAACCCACTGCTGTTTGGTCACCCACCACACCCAAACCTCGAATTCCTTTACCCACCTAAGCATTATGTCATTCTCCATTTCCCTTCCTGCTCCGAGATCTACAATTTCTTTATTCTTTTCATAATTCAATTAGAACTTCTATGAAATCGTTTTCTTTTGTAATTATTGTGACTTGTGATCTTTTTATGCTGCTCATAGAATTCTATTTTTTACAAAAATTGTCTTGCAGTTTTGACTTCTGATTTCATTCTATTATTTCTTATTTCTTATCATTTACTGCAATCCTGAGTCCTTCATTCCCTTTGGACCTCATGGTGTCTAAATGGGAAATAGGAAGTAGTACTAATGATAAGTTTGACACCTTGGAGCAAAGGGTAAAAAAGGCTAACAGAAACATTTTATATACATACAGACACGGAACAAAGAAAGATAACTACAAACAGAAACAATATCTATTGGGGCGAGAAAAAAGTGAAGTCGAATAATTATAATTGAGCTAAATATGTGAAGGTAATATTATGTCTGTCAAGTTTAAACCTTTTTAAATTTCTTATTAAATAAAAACAGTCTCTCTACCCCCACAAAAATAGGGTCTGCGTACATCCCACCCTCCCCAGACCCCACGTGTGGGATCACACCGGGTATGTTGTTTGTTATGAAAAGATATAGTTTTGTGGTTTTGGAACTACTTTTCTAATTTTCAACTTTTTATTCCTACGCACTAAAAATGCTGTTCTTTTAATAATAAATGTGTCAGTCTACTAACTACGTTTGTTGCCTAGGACTGCCTTCCCAAAGACAGATTCCCATGGGTGATGAGGTGCACGACTTAGCACCTACACTAAAGTGCCACTTAAGTGAGGCGAAGCACACAACCAGGCTTTAACTGGATTAAATGTGCCTCAAACGAATCTTTATAACAGCACTGCCTGGAAGATATATGTTTTTCTTCTTCTTTTAATTTTATTTTTTATTTGGGGGTGTGGGTGGGGTGGGTGGGGTTGGGGGGGGGGGGGCTAAGAGCATAATTTCAGCATGGAAAGTGCAGCTAATAGACTAATATAATATGTTTCAATGTTACACCTCAGGAAGTTCGCGTGTAACAGCTTCTTCCCCAGCAGCTTTGGCTCTGAGCATTCTAGATGAGGACACAGGAGATGCCCCCAAGCAAGAAACTTGAATAAATCTCATGATACCACCGTGCTCTTTGGCAATCTGCCGACATAGGAATTACATATTAGTACAGATAAAATACCGTTCATTAACAACTTCAATGAGTAGCACAAATCATTATATGCAACAAGAAACATTGGAGACATAGGAACTAACATATTACTGTAGACAAAATAATCGTCATAAACTACTTCAAAGAAATAGCAGATGAAGGTGAATGTTGCAGATCATTAAATGCAACCAGAAACATACTCGAGTAATTTCTTGTTTTTGTTACTGCCAGTACTTTAAACCAGACTATATGTTATGTCTTAACTATTCTTCTTTGGTCCAAACTTCAAAGCATCGTACTATAGAAACAAAGCTGACAAAAGAAAAGAATCACTACACCATTAGACGTGAAAATGAATGCTAAGACATTTCGCCAGTACCATTGGTTGGTCAGAACGGTGGCAAGAGATTGATGCAGACATTTAATTCCAAGAGAAGCCCATACTCTCCGGCCCATTTACGGTGTCATGTAAACAAGCACGCATTTTAATTTGTACACTAAGGCGTGTAAAATTACAACATATGTTGGGATTCGCAAACGACGATGATATTCAATATTATTAAAATTATTCTACAGTTGATAAATAAGGGGGTGAGGCAAGGGAATAGTTTAGTTTACTTTACCAGGTAAAGCATCTAATTCTTCATACTTGTGTTGCTTGGTACAACCAGAAGCAAAGTAAATGTGATTAAATTTAAAAGGGTTAGAAGTTGAAGGAGCTGGAGGGCACATGCAACCCTTACAATTTCTTCTTTTCCTTTATTTGCTTCCTCATCGCACATAGGATACTACTCACGCCTTCCTCGGCTCCTCTACTCTAACCAAAAGTATTGCAAGTAAGAGGGTGGCAAATTATAAAGGAATTGAGGTGTATGTACTTTTTGGCACGAACTTTGTGCTCTGTTTATAAAATTATAAAGGGGGTGGCAAATCATTTTCAAAAACCAACCGAATCAAATTGAATTGGAATTTTTTTAAAATTTGTTGGTCTGGTGTTGAAATAAAATAATCAACAAATTTTCTGTATAAATTTCTTACAATTGTTCTTAGTTTCTTTGTTACTAAAACCTATAATAAATGATTATGAAAGGATAATACCAAACAATTATCTTCATGAAATGATAGTATAAATGGAGTATCTATGTTTTCTCAATAACCATGGCGTCCAAGGCAGCTTGCGAGCACCTTGACTAATTACATAGGGTACCTGCTACCTCCTTCAAGTACTAGGTAATTTGTCCACCAAGGCAAGAAACCACCAAGTGTTTTTGCATTTTTTCTTCCGCTGGGATTTGAACTTGAGACCTCATGGTTCTCAACCGACTTCATTGACCACTAGGCATACCCCTGGATGTTATAGCATTTATTGTTTCAATTCCTTGTACTGGTTGAGAAAATATTATTCTTTGAGGTTTTAAATTTTGACATGCTTAAGGTTCTGAATGTTTTCATAGTTATGAAGAATTTGTTTCTTATGCATTTTTTAACTGTCATATTCTGGCTGTACTTACAAAGCCTCTTCCATTAGAAAGTAAATCATCTTTATCTACAAAATTATGTTCAATCAATTTGTTTTAGTTTTCTTGGTCCCAAATTTTTTAGCTCAAAATCACTTCCAAATAAAATGAAATATTATAAGAGAAACAGATTTTCTATAATCTTACAAACCAAATCAACCCTACCAAGACCACATGTTTTAATACTCTTGGTCTGGTTTATATGAAGAATCCAAAACTATTATGATTGGTTCGGTCTTGGTCATAGACACAGTGGACATTGGTTTGGTCTTGGTCTTAGACATGAAGTGGACCGCCTGAAATATGCACACCCATAAAGTAGGAAAGCAAATCAGTTATTCATCCTCACGGCAAAGTTTATATCACAATCAATCTTATCATCCCCAGAGTACTTCTATGATTATGCAACCCACCAATTTAATGTAACTCAATGAAAATTCATGTTCTTGGCTAGGTTGAAAGAAGTCTCATTTTCCACAAATTGCACAAACTAGAATCAGAAAGCCAGATAGGTAAACGCGCTGTCAGTCTGCACACGCATTCACAAGGAAGTTTATCTTTTTGAATCTGCTATATGCACAATCACATACAAAAAGTCGGTAGGGATCTCCAAGTAAAACCGAAGTTCAAGGAAAGATAAACAGCACTGAGAATAAAAGGGTAAGATAAACAGCACTGAGAACCACATGCTCAATAAAGAGAAACACATGCCCTCACAAAACCACGGAATAAGTTGTATTAATTTTAGATTGTCTTCAGTATCGTAAATCACAAGTTGACACATTGGACAACATTTTAATTATCAAAAGAAACAGACTAACCCAAACAATGCACTGGATGACATTTTCAAAATTGAGACAAAGCTTATTTCAGTTTATATTCAACAAATCAAGTAAAGCAAAAGACAATATAACAGCAGAACCTACCATTGCAAGCTGTTCAGCCATATGGTGGTTGACTTCATCAAAGCTGTAATTTCTTGTCTCATATTCCCTTCCTGGAAACCATAAATTTTTATGGAGATAGTTGTAAAGATATCTTTGTAGACCACTGATTAAAAAGTGTAGAAGACATACCAATGAGATTGATCACAACATTAGCTTTTGCCATCACTGCCTTAACTGAATTTTCATCCCGGGGATTGTATTTCATAGGAACAATCTAGGCAAGATAAATGAAGAGAGGCAGTAACCCCATAAAAATGAGAATGGTTTCATAACTCAGGTCTTTTGCTTAAGATAAGCTCAAAGACACCAGAAAAAAATAATAAAACAGATCACAATAGAACAAAATAAGTTCGATTACGGGAGCACAGCTGTTAACATACCTGTCCTAAGTCACCCATCAACTTAAGATGACGAGGAGAATCCTCAGATCCACGGAAAGGAACCAAGACTTGACTGCCCATTTTAGCTGAGAGCCCAGAAAAACGGAAAACAAGCACCATTTACCTCAAGAACTCTTTAACTTCGTCTGTATTGTACGTAAAAAAAAAGGTGAAGGTGATTAGAAAGTTACCAAGCTGTTGCACAAGATAACGTCCAAGAAATCCAGTAGCTCCAAAGACTGTAGCAACGATTCCACTGAAAAACAACAAAATTCAAAAACAATATAAAATCAACAATACATAATTCTAATTGCACACATAAAAAAGAAACAAAAAATGAAGATCATGTAGATATTCCAAAAAAAAAAGAGCAGCAGAAGCTCCAGAACAACCAATAAGCAAAAAGAACAGAAAATTCTGAATCATACACAGTGAGTAAAAACAATGAGAAAAGTTCAATGGAATTTCACTGTATTAAGAAAAGAAAATGATATATCAAATTTAGTGGAATAGTATGAGATTAAACAACTACTACACTACCCTCAATCCCAAACTAGTTAGACAACAACAGCATACCCTTCCCACAAGTGAAGTCTGGTCCCAAACTAGTTAAGACATCTAAATAAATTCTCTATATCCACTTTGCTCTATTCGGGGCCTTTTTCTTTTGATAACCATGGTGACTAATTCCATGTCACCTCCCACAAGCAAAAGGTACCAAGTAACTATGTTCACCTCGACTATTCAGGCCCATTCTATTCCAGTACTCAATGATTTGACTTGTAAGACAAGGAGTTGTCTAAATCTAGAGATCAAATCTTGAAGTTATCCCGACAGTGGAAACACCTGACCTAATGTAAATGTACCATAAAAACAAACCCATTAACTGGATTTTTAAAAAAATGAAATATTGGAATTACCTAACGGATGATCTTCCACCAGTCCCCTTGCGAACTAGAGGTCCCGTACCCCCGGTGGCAAGGTTAGATGCGAACCGCGGATTAAGATAACCATAGTCTGAAATTAACAGAAACATAAAAACGTAGAACTAAATCCAATACGAGATTGTATTGTGGGGAAGAAAAAAATGAAAACTTTAGTTGCCCTAGAAATGCGTACAGTGATCATCAGAAAGGGGATAGAGGGACTTGAAAGATGAAATCGCCGCAGGCGAACGAGATTGTTGCCCTAATTTTCTGGTGATGGCCTGCATCTTCCTTCGAGCTCACACAGAATGAGATGAGATTGATTATTCGGCGCTGTTTGGGAAATGGGGAAAAGTAGGTGCGGTGCACTCAAGGAAGCTAGTAGTGAAATATTACGTAGGCCTTTGGCCATCAGAATTTTTTATTTTTTTCCAAAAAATTATTTCACTTTTTTTCAAAAATAATGTTTGGCTATAAAAATTCCAAATATAATTTTGGAGTTGTATTTGGGAAACGGGGTGTTTTCACTTTTTTCCAACTCATTTTTTTCACTTTTTAATTTATTTATTTTTAAAAAAATTCTAATTTTTTTATTTTTCATAAAATAACCTCATTTAAATCATATTTTTTATTTTTTTAAAATATATATTTAAGATCTAGATAATTATTGCAAAAGTTATGACCTAACACAACTCCAACTCCAACTCTAACTTTAAAAATTTCAAAAAAGTGGAAAAAAATTGATTCTCATGGTCAAACGACGCCAAACTTACTCGCAGTAATTGGGTGAAGCTCCTTTCTAATACTACTAACTAATTTTTAATCTTTCTTTTAATAAAATATATATTTAATGAGCCTTTTTATTCATTAAAATGTACAGATGACATAACATATTTAATACCTTAAAATTCGCCACTAGGTTACTCTTTGCCCCTAAATATGTAATGTAGGATTACAATTAAATTTTTATTTAAAGTTAAGGGCACGCAAATTTTAATAATTTTTTTGATTCTTAATTTGCTTATGAAGATAATTAAGATAATAAGTAAGAAAAAATTATAAAGCAATAAGACAAAAGAGTACAAATTTTTTTTATTCAATTGTGCACTATAGAACTGTCGAGCAGTCTGACCAGAAAAATAGATGTTTGCTTGCTAGCTTGTTATAAAGTATGAGCTTATACAATAGTGGTATTGATAAATCACATGTCTTACAAGTGAGGGAGGGATAGATTTATAGTTCAAATCCTAAGTAACAACTTGCGTGGGTTCAGTCCCCGCAATAATCAAAATATGCATGTTGAAGTTGTTACATACGTGGGTATGTAACTATTGAAGTGAATCCTAGATTCCTCGAAATCAGTTAGTTGGCGAAACTTATTGTAACACCTCATACCTTTAGGCTAAGGATTGCACCGTTCTTTGCTCGAAATTTCGCTTAAGAAAAGACTCATGAGGTGAAATGCTCAGAGATGAGACCGCATCTCGCTGATGCAAACCGCATATCAGACCGTTTCTCGCTGATGCAGACCGCATATCACACCGCATCTCGCTGATGCAGACCGCATATCACACCGCATCTCTGTCAAATTTTTCAGGTGTTCTGTTTAGGAGATGCGCAAGCTGGGACATGCGATCGCATCTCAAGAGATGCGGACCGCATATCCCACCGCATATTGATGTCTTTGATGATGATCCATCACGAACTTGCGATGGGCTTGTGTGGTCGCATCATCCATCGTATATTATTAAGTTTTGATCGAGCTTCTATTGCAGTCGCATCTTATAGATGCGGATTGCATACCATTATCACATACCTAGGGTTGATTACCCAAGTCCTGTTATGGAGTTCCGGTAGAACTTGCGGTCGCATCTGATTAGGAGATACGGACTGCATACCTCCTCCACTTACTTGTCGATGAGATCCCTTTTAAAAGTTATTTTTTCGAGACTTTTCATCCCACTCTCATTCTCTCAAGCACTAAGTTGATTTTCTCTCCTACTCTCAACCTCACACATCAAATAAGTTCCTCCCACGAAATTCTAAATTATTTTCAATGATTCTAACCAACGAATATGAATTTCTAACAAGGTTCTTCATCACGAATCCTAGGGTTTTCAAGAAAACCTACCTCCAAGGTTCAAGAACAATTGTTCTTATTATTCCTCCCCCAAAAGCGCAGATCTTTTCAAGAATTTTGAGTCCTTAAAGTATGTAAAGTTATCCTCTATGTGGGAAGACGCCTTTGTTCTTTCCCTGATTACATCCCATATCTATGAACTCCTTTATGAATGTGTTAGGATTTAGGATGAAACTCTCGTGTCTTGACCTTCTTGATTTCCTTAAGAACCTCAAGAATTCCCCATGATAATATATTTTCTATGATAATTATCTTTCATGAGTTGTAGGATTATCTCCAAGGATTTATAATAATATGAAAAGAAAGATTTTCTTTGAAAACCAAGTTAATGATTTTCTTATGATATGATTCTTATGATTATGAACCATGGAGTCTCATTAAGCATGTAAATTTTATAATATTATGACGCGAATTACATGATTTTGATTTATGAAGTATGATCTACGAAACTTATGAACATGAGCAACCGGGCTAACTTATAAACATGACATCTAAGGGAGTTAAATGATTAATTGAGAAGGCATAAGTCTAAATGATGAATATGTGAAATACGTTTGTTGATTTAGGTTAAGAATTGTATTGTTGGTTCGGGCAACTTCTCTATGTGCCCATGGTAAGGACTTATTGTGAATCCACATGAAATATATGTATGTCTCACACCCAGTAAGATATGAGATGACTTAACTGATTGGTCCAAGATCAGACTCCATGTACTCACATGGTGATTTATGTCGATTATACTAATAAACTCCCATAACATATGAATGTATGACGAACGACGAAATGTTAGACAACTTCATGATCCTTGATTTTCTTAATCTTTCCTTGTTATGATTTTTAATCTGTTGGTTATCATGTTTATCTTTACTATATATGTCCATGTTTTATTTTGCCATTTTAAATATCGTACTATTTCATATGTACTTACACTCCTTTTTTGGAGGCGATGCATCTTTTAAATGATGCAGACTCAGGTACGCAGACTTACGATCGAGTAGTTTACTAGAGTTTCATGTCCTATTTTTGGCGAGCCCCACTTTGATTCGGGAATTTAATATTTACTTTCAGTACTTCTAGCATGGTTTAAGGTCTATCGAGTGTCATGTCTCGATAGTAAGTATTCACTATTCAGTACGTAAAGGCTTCATAAATAAATAGTCAATTAGTGTGTTATCATGTCATGTACTCCAATTTTGACCTTTGTGTCATTTATGAGAATTAATGTTATAGCTTATGTGAAGTATCTTATTTTACAAGACTATCTCTTCATGCTTTAAATGTTTCAAATCATGTTTCCAATCATGTCTTGATGTATGCTCTATGTTATGCCATGTTATGAGTACACTCGGACCAGCAATGATATCAAGCGCAAATCCTGCCCAGGGTGTAGACTTGAGGTGTGACAGACTTGGTATTAGAGAATTAGGTTCAAGTGTCCTAGAATGTCTATAAAGCCGTGTCTAGTAAAGTCTTTTTCATGGGTGTGAAGTGTGTCACACTTATAATAAGGAGGCGATAGGATATAAAGAAACACTACCTTTCTTTCATATTGGAGATCGTGCTATAGAGTTGAACTCTATGTACTGAATCTAAGTCATGTGTTTATTTCGTATTTCAAAACATGCCTCCAAAGAGAAAAGTGACCGTGAGCAATAAGGTTGACGCCAGTACTTATGCAGCTACAGAGGCGAATACTAGTGAGTTGCCTTTGACTCATGAGATGCAAACTAGATACCAAGGTCACACTTCTGGCCAGCCTACTAGAGCTTTGTCTCCACCTCTGACATTGGATCCAATAGGAAATTTCATGTTATTCACGTTGCAACCATCGATACGAGATCACCACATCGTGGAAAAAGAAAAATGAAACTTTAGTTGCCATAGAAATGTGTATGATAATAAGATACATACAATGATCATCAGAAAGGGGATAGAGAGTCTTGAAAGCTGAAATCACAGACGAATGCTTCAAAGATTGGTGTCCTAATTTTCTCTTAATGGCCTGCATGTTCATTCTCAGTCGAGCTCAAGCTCAGACAGAATAACATGAGATTGATATTGGCGTTGTTTGGAATTGGAAACAAGTAGGTGCACTGGAAGAAGCTATTGAAAGATTTTACTTATGGTAGTGGAAAATACTGTATAACCTGTCACTCTATCGCAATGGTGGAGTTTATTTCTAATACGAAAAAAGGTCAAAAATGCTCTTAAACTATGTGAAATTGAACAAAAATGTCCCATTAATAGTTTGATCTAAAAATGCCACTGTTATTAGTACTTTAGTCCAAAAATATCCATATTATTACTTTTGGGTCAAAAATATTCTCTCTAATAAACATATTATTTTTTTTTCTTTTTAAACACTTTTTTTTAATAAAAATATTTTAACCCATCGTATATGAAGGTTTTGCAACTGATATAGAAAACACTTTTGATTTAAAAAATCAAATTGATCTTGAAGTTAACAAACTTCGCGGCTATCCCAAGAAAAATAGTGGTAATACCAACTTTGCTCATAAACCTAGTATGCAAACGTATTATTATTTATGACCAACACCTCAAGATGTATTGATTGAGGAACGTAATTGGAACCAGACTAATACCTCTTATAGTGGTACTGAAATCTACGAATGGAACTTAGATGGCTTGACTGATAGACAGCTTACTATTCTTGTTCATAGAATGCTTATGTATTAACTATCTGTAAAAGTACTAAAAATACAGATAGAAATATTTGCAAAATGATTATTGTAGGTTTTATTGTGTATCTACTGTTTTTGTATGACTCGCTCGGAAAGTATAATCCATTGATTAAATACCTTTGGATATCTTCCAAAGCTCTTCTTTTCTCTGATACCAAGTTACAGGATCGGAGACCGACGGTAGTCCGCCATAGTCAAGGATCTAGCAAGTCAAGTATCCTTAAAGTTTTGATTAAGGATCAAGATATATACAAATTGATCTATGATTTGATGACTGTATGAAAGCTGTTGAAGCTTTTACCCAGGCAAGGGGCCTATCGAGTTCCAATACATATTGTTATTAAACCCATGTGTCTAGCAGTTCTAACTGGGTGAAGACGCCCCTTTTCTCCTTTAACGGGCTTGAGACCACGACTGGCTAGACGGAGTCACTAAGACAAAGCTAATAACAATAGTATCGGATCTGACTGTGCCACCATCTTGAAACCAAGTCAAGAAACCATATATAAATTTTTTTATATCTAGATAAAGCCTAGATCTTTCATGGTAGATATAAAAGTGAAGTTAGTTATTCGACTTAGATACAACTTTATTTAGCCGGACATAGTCACAACGTAACTCGGAAATAAGAAAAAGAAAATAATAATAATAAAATAATTACCTTGAAGCACTTCTTATATTCACTCCGGTTGGTATCTGGCAAACTTACAATATTTAGAGAGAAGGGAGAGTAGAGAGAGAAAACTAGAAATGGTTTCTGAAAACCTTGCTTCTAAACAAAAGAAAGACTCCCTTATTTATAGAAAAAATATAAAACAGAAGGAATCTTTCTACAGTAAAGATGGGACTCATTCTGTCCTTTATACAGTGTATCTACTGTTTTTATTATTATTCACTCCTTCCTTTCCCCTTTAGCTGTCGTAGGAGATCTTCTGCTTTTTCCAGCATATCTTCTGGAATAGACTCACTCATTTGAAATTCCTGTATATCTGCCACGTCATCACTGGTCTCACTCCTCATTGAGGTGTCAGATTTCTCATACTGTGTCGTATTGAGAAGCAAATTTTTTCTGACTTCTTCAAGATATTTCTTGATCATTTCTTCTTTGTCTCCATCTTGAAAAGAGATTCTTCTCGCCACGTTCCTGACAGAGCTGTCTTGCACAATTTCTTTTTGAGGTGCAAGGCTGTATTCTTGGATCTTAGCTTTAATAAGATCTATCAACTCCTGTCCATATAATGCTTTGGTTGTGGGATCGCGCTTCATTAGCTTATCCCAGAAATTATTATAAAAATTTCGATATAAAGCAAGGAATTTGTTCCTCTGTAAAGTCCACTTTCGGGGTCCATTTATGAATCCATGGGATGGAGAATTCAATAAAAAAATATATTTGATCAATTTTTTCCATATAACAGATATGATCTGTGAGAAATATCTCATTGAGTTTGGGTGATACTTTCACCCATTCTTTGTATAACTTAAAAAATGGGTCCGGCAAAATCTTAGTTGTTGGACCGTGGTATGACCACCAATTAAGGAACCAATTAGGAATCGGCTCTGCGAATATCTTCGCACAAATCTTTAAGAACCAAGTATGCTTATGTTTCTCGTTATTATAAATGAGAACTTTATCAAATGCATGGATGTAGTCCCAATATGTGAAATTCATGGGTACGTTTTTTAGGCTTATATGTCTTTCCTTCATCGTGGATATACCCCAATCTCCAATAGATATAATCTGCTTAATTATCATTTTTGAGAAGTTATAAACATTCTCACTGGTGTTGTACCCGCTGAAATGCTGAAATTCGGCACTTCCTGTACTTATGAGGATTGTCTCATAATAAGATCGGGTTTTGTATGACTCGCCCGGAAAGTATAATCCATTGATTAAATACCCTTGGAATATCTTCCAAGGCTCTTCTTTTCTCTGAATATCAGAGTTTTCTAGGAGAAATATTATTTCTCTTTTTGGAATCTTTTCGTAGGTTAAGGTATCATCAGCCTCTTCTTTGGCTATAGATGCAAAAGTATCTTTTTGCTTTTGAGATAAATATTCTTGTAATCGTCCATATAATGGATCGATTGTTGGAATATCTTCCAAGTTTATTGATGCTGAACTCGTACCCTGAGTGTTTTTTGAGTTTATTAAACTCAGTCCATAATTTTGTATTACTGGGGGACGTGATGAGGATCCATATGACGATCCTGATGATGACGGGGAAGATCTTCCCCTTCCGCTGTTTCCTCGGCCTCTAGCCTTGGTTACCCAAGGAAGGTTCATCTTTTAAATGAAACACTTTAGTTATATTCATATATATCAACATTATCATGGAAATATCTTTCCTCCTCTAAATTGATAATTTCCTAATAGAATAAGGTGTCCATTATCATGCTATCTATAACTCTCCATATAATCAGTTCCTGTAAATCTTTATTAAAATGAATAATCTTTAAGATGGTTAAGAGGGTTTTCTCAGTAAAGAAAGAGGCTAGGAAACTCATTATGAAAGGTATTCTCAAGATAAGAAATCCGGGAGAGAGTTATCGCTCTCCTTTTTATAATGAATGTCGAAATCAAATGGAGCTAGTTGGGCTTGCCATCTAGCAAACATTAATTTTGATGCGTCATGTTTGAAGTCTTTATCAAACATATATTTCACTGATTGAGCATCTGTTTTTATCAAAAACTTCTGATTGTATAAATCATCTTGAAATTTTAAAATACATTTTACTATAGTTAACATCTCATGAGCCACCGTAGGAGCATCGCTTCATTTTCCTGAATGAAATCGAATCAAATATTCATTCTTGTCATTCGGGTTGATTTGTTTCAAAATTCCTCCATAACCGATATTGGATGCATCGATCTCTATAATCTTTTGCCAGCTTGGATTAGCCAGAGTCAGACAAGGCAAGATTTTAACCCTGACCTTGATATTTTTGACTAAGTCAGTTAGACTAGTAGTCCAAGGCCTTTTCTGATCTTTTTTGAGCCTATCATATAGAAGGGCTAAGTCTCTAGAAAAATCTTTGTAAAAAGAAGAAATATAATTCAAACTTCCCAAGAACCTCTGAAGCTGGGTTCTATCTGTGATAACATCAGTAAATTTTGAAGCAAAATCAATAGATCTTTGAATAGGGGTTACTTTTCCTTGACAAATAAGATGTCCAAGAAATCGGACACTAGTTTGGAAAGGACTCATTTTGGTTTAGAAATCATCAAACCATTTTGTATCACAATTTTCTTAAATACGTCTAGGTGTTTGATATGAGTTTCCAAAGTTTTGGAATAAATTAAAATATCATCAATATAGACTATGATGAAGTCTAAATAGGGATTGAAAATTTTCTGGAATTCTGAAGCAGCGTTCTTTAAACCGAATGGCATAACGTTTCACTCATATTGTCCAAATGGGACGTTGAAAGCTGTTCTATAAGAATGCTCTTTGAAAATTTGAATCTGCCAATATCCTGACTTCAAATCAAATTTTGAAAAGATGTTAGAATCATATAATCTTGATAGTAAATCTCTTTTATTTGGAATAGGGTATCGAATCCATTTAAGATGTTTGTTTAACGGTTTGTAATTTATTACTAATCTGGGTATACCACGTTCTTTTTCTGCCGCATTGTTAACATAAAAGGCAGTGCAAGACCAAGGAGATTTTGAAGGTTTTATCAAACTCTTCTGTAATAACATATCAATTTCTCTTTTGCAAAATTCAACCAATTCGGCGTTCATCTGGCAAGGATGAGATTTGGTAGGAATATTATCCTCAGAGAAGCCTTCTTCATAAGGAAAAGTCACAATATGCTTTTTCTTATTCCAAAAAGCACTAGGATGATCAGCACAAATATCAATGGCAATCTGCTCAGAAATCAATTTTATTTTTTCTTGTACTTTGGTGGATTTCAAAGTATCTAATATATTTAAACTGAATAATTCAAATTGCAAAGAATCAATATGCCTTTGTTTCATATTAATTAAGGCATTTATATCACGGGAAACTGGATCAGTGACAAAAGTATAACTGATGTTTTGTCCTTTGTAAGTAGCAGAAAGCCCTTCAGCCGTTATGCTAGTGAAATGATAAATCACATTTATGAAAGGGGTTCCAAGTATAATCGGAGGGTATAACTAATTTTTCACTAAGAAAAAGAAGTAAGGAATACATACTTTATTTTGGCAAATTCGTGTGTTAGGCAATTTGAATTTTATATCAAGAGCATGACCTGAAGCTGATCTGACCATATGAGTTATTTTTTCAAAATATTTTGTTGGCACAAGGCCCTCTTGAATACAACTTTCGTCGGCCCCGCTATCAATCATAGCTACTTCAGTTATAGAAAAAGTATTATCAATTAAAATGGTGCATTTAACAAACCATTTATGGGCAGTAACGATTTGCATCATTCCCAAAAACATGTTTTGCTTATTATCAATACTGATAGGTTTGGTTAAAGTATTATCTTCGACAATACCTTTAGCTTTGGTATTAGCTTTTTCAACCTGAGAAAGGCGGTGATCGTATATAATCTGATTTTGTTTAAGCGCCTTGATTTTCTTTTTCAAATTTTCAACTTCTCCTTTTAAATCATCAAAAGAAGTATCTCGTATAACAACAGGTTGTCTTGCTAGTCTATTATTAATTTCAGACAAAGAATAAGGAGCAGAATAATCCAGTTCGAAATTATTTTTTGATCCAAAAGAGTTTGAGGAACTAGCTTTGTTGTTAGCAGCCAGTTGAATGATTTTTTCACGTAGATTATTATCAGTTACTTCCTTTAGTAATTCAATCACATTATCAGAAGTAATAGTAAGCATATTCATATCTTCAAATTGCGATTGAAGTTTATAAAATTCATTATTTTCGCAATGACATATATCGCCTTGGCATTTACAAGCTTCTGCCGCGGTTGTCTGGTTATTTCCAGAAGCTTCAAGTTGATCCACTTCCTCCTGTGAACTAGAATCAGAATCATAATCTGACTCAGAACCTGAAGTGTATAAAAAGCTGTCGATCTTATCGTGAATATCTTCCTCTAGCTCTAAAGCTTTAAGCTTTTCAAGCTTACAATTGGGTGCTATGTGACCAAATTTTTCGCACTTATAGCACTTGATCTTTGCGAGTTCACACCTAGACCTATTTTTTGTAAATCTGTGAGACTTACGATAAGCTTTTCACTCTTCTCTTTCTTCCCTAGACCTTCGTCTAGATCACTTTTTTCTATAATGACTATTGTGATCTAATTCCCTAGATTTTTTGTGCTTATTAGCAGTGGTATCAGGTAAATCAAACTGAGTACATAAATCTCCTAATTGGGATCTTTCTTTAAGCTTGTCAATCTTAAGCTGTCTGGATAGTTTTCGTTGCACAAGTTAATACCCTCTTGAGTGCAAACTCTTATAAGTTTTCCATAGGTGTAAGTGCCGTAAGGGATAGTCCCTTACGGATTCCTTAGAGATCTTTTAACTCTCTCGGCAAATAAAGGTGGTAAGCCGTCTATAAACTTAGCTTTCCAGTGCTCAAGACCATTTTCGGGTAATTTCATTACTCGACTCAAATAAGTATCTTTATACCATCTAAATTCTCCAAAATGTCTACATCGTAGACCATTTAATAGGGAACGGACAGTTTCATATTGGTTGGTAAATCTTTCATTAAAATGCTCTAGAATGATTAAGATTAGTGTATAAACTGCATCTTCTCTATTTCTGGTTAAAGCCATTCCTAAGTTGTCAACATCTTCATTATCGACAATGGCATTTATAATCGCAGCCTTAGCTTCAACACTCATATAATTATCCCACCAGCCTCTAAGTTGACCAGTAAAACCTGAATAATCATTTTGCAAATATTTCTATCTGTATTTTTAGTACTTTTACAGATAGTTGAATACATAAGCATTCTATGAACAAGCATAGTAAGCTGTCTATCAGTCAAGCCATCTAAGTTTCATTCGTAGATTTCAGTACCACTATAAGAGGTATTAGTCTGGTTCCAATCACGTTCCTCAATCAATATATCTTGAGGTGTTGGTCTGGAATAATAATACGTTTGCATACTAGGTTTATAAGCAAAGTTGGTATTACCACTATTTTTCTTGGTATGACTAGGTTTATATAAAAATCGATATAATTATCTGCATATTGGTATGGTTCAAATTGTCTTTAAACCTTTGACCCTTAAAGGGTTGCCTGAGACTTTTCTAGACGCTCTTAGAGATGCTAGGAATTTAAATTTTTGACAGTTTCTAATCGGTTCGATTGAATCAACAGTTGCCTATGGCCCGGTATACTTCAATACTCAACCCAATTTGCAGTTATCACTTTCTGATGTAAATATTATAGATGCTTTAACTTTAAATGTTAAAACGCATGGTTATAATTACGTTCCTGATTTAGAACTGATATGTTTATCTTATAGAATTTATTTTAAGTTATTATCAACTTTAAATCCAAGATGTAAGATATACGATACATCTGATCAAACCATATTGGTGGAAACCAATTTTGCAAGGTCCAAGGTCACCACCAGGAGACCTATTAAGTGGGAAGAAATTGATTTCCCAACTACATGGACTCTGAATTCGGTTATATCCCCAAGTCAAGTAACTGATGCAGTTACAAACTCCGACTATTCCCATATTTCTCAGAATCCCGATGGAAGGATATGTATTCAGTTTTCTGATAATAGTTATACTTCTCATAGGCAGTCATTTCTAATAATTTTATGCCTACAGTGAATTCTATTTATAATAGACGTTCCTTATCTAGTAATAAACTATTGCCTGATTTGCATCATATTTCACCAATCGAACCTATTTACGGTCCAGCTCGTAATCGGGCTGCTTCTTTGCACACCTTATCTTCTATTGCCTCTGATAAAAAGGCTGAAATAAAAATTGATCCTCAGTTAAATATTGTTAGAACTAAGGATAATTCATCGGATGTCTCTGATAAAGATATCCCTCTGTGTCCGAAATGGACTTCAACCCAAATGATATTTGATGATGGATGCACACCAAATAGATTTTAGTCCAGGTTCACTAGCAAGAAAATACATCCAAATGAATTTTTAAATGATAAGTGGAAGCGGTTTAAAACTTGGTTTTTTAACACTTATAGTGAAGACGATCTAAATAATATTTCTCAAGAATTTTATGAAAATTGTGCTTTGCATAATCATATTATGTTTTTTGTTCCTTGGTTCATAACCACTTATTTCCCTTTATTCATCCATGTTCTCGAACGTTCTTATAAAGACGTAAAGGGTGATATTGTAAAAACTGTTTATCCCCCGCAGTCATCGTTTGTTCTACCTAATAATTTAGGTATCACTTTTACTGCATTTCAAAAATTTATTGAAGATGATGTAGCAACTGTTAGCATAAATGAGATTAATAATCACATCGCTCAAAATAATTATTAGAACTTTATGTTAAAGTCTTAGGAGAGCATATTAGTTTCCTTGATAAAAAATTAGATGAATTGACGGCTTTAGTTATTCAGATAAAAACTGATATGAAGAATTCTGAACAAGCTTCTACGTCAACTCAGCTTTCTAAGCTCCCTACTCATGTCTAGAGACCCCCTGAGATTCAGGGCTTTATTTTCAAACCTTTTTATGATTTAGAAGAACTTCTTGATAAAAAGTTTTCTGAATTAGGGGTTAATCCTATCGATTTATCCGAAGGTTTTGCAACTGATATAGAAACACTTTTGATTTAAAAAATCAAATTGATCTTGAAGTTAACAAATTTCGCGGCTATCCCAAGAAAAATAGTGGTAATACCAAATTTGCTTATAAACCTAGTATGCAAACGTATTATTATTCCATACCAACACCTCAAGATGTATTGATTGAGGAACGTGATTGGAACCAGACTAATACCTCTTATAGTGGTACTGAAATCTACGAATGAAACTTAGATGCCTTGACTGATAGACAACTTACTATTCTTGTTCATAGAATGCTTATGTATTCAACTATCTGTAAAAGTACTAAAAATACAGATAGAAATATTTGCAAAATGATTATTGCAGGTTTTACTGGTCAACTTAGAGGCTGGTGGGATAATTATATGAGTGTTGAAGCTAAGGCTGCGATTGTAAATGCCATTGCCGACAATGAATGTGTTGGCTTTAACCAGAAATAGAGAAGACGCAGTTTATACACTGATCTTAATCATTCTAGAGCATTTTAATGAAAGATTTACCAACCAATATGAAACTGTCCGTTCCCTATTAAATGGTCTACGATGTAGACATTTAGGAGAATTTAGATGGTATAAAGATACTTATTTGAGTCGAGTAATAGAATTACCCGAAAATGGTCTTGAGCACTGGAAAGCTAAGTTTATAAACGGCTTACCACCTTTATTTGCCGAGAGAGTTAAAAGATCTCTAAGGAATCCGCAAGGGACTATCCCTTACGGCACTTACACCTATGGAAAACTTATAAGAGTTTGCACTCAAGAGGGTATCAACTTGTGCAACGAATTGAAACTATCCAGACAGCTTAAGATTGACAAGCTTAAAGAAAGATCCCAATTAGGAGATTTCTGTACTCAGTTTGGTTTACTTGATACCACTGCTAATAAGCACAAAAAATCTAGGAAATTAGATCACAATAGTCATTATAGAAAAAAGAGATCTAGACGAAGGTTTAGGGAAGAAAGAGAAGAGTGAAAAGCTCATCGTATGTCTCATAGATTTACTAAAAATAGGTCTAGGCGTGAACTCGGAAAGATCAAGTGCTATAAGTGCGGAAAATTTGGTCACATAGCACCCAATTGTAAGCTTGAAAAGCTTAAAGCTTTAGAGCTAGAGGAAGATATTCACGATAAGATCAATAGCTTTTTACACACTTCAGGTTCTGAGTTAGATTATGATTCTGATTCTAGTTCACACGAGGAAGTGGATCAACCAGAAGCTTCTGAAAATAACCAGACAACCGCGGCAAAAGCTTGTAAATGCCAAGGCGATATATGTCATTGCGAAAATAATGAATTTTATAAACTTCAATCGCAATTTGAAGATATGAATATGATTACCATTACTTCTGATAATGTGATTGAATTACTAAAGGAAGTAACTGATAATAATCTACGTGAAAAAATCATTCAACTGACTGCTAACAACAAAGCTAGTTCCTCAAACTCTTTTGGATCAAAAAATGATTTCGAACTGGATTATTCTGCTCCTTATTCTTTGTCTGAAATTAATAATAGACTAGCAAGACAACCTGTTGTTATACGAGATACTTCTTTTGATGATTTAAAAGGAGAAGTTGAAAATTTAAAAAAGGAAATCAAGGCTCTTAAACAAAATCAGATTATATATGATCACCGCCTTTCTCAGAGTGAAAAAGCTGATACCAAATCTAAAGGTATTGTCGAAGATAATACTTTGACCAAACCTATCAGTATTGATAATAAGCAAAACATGTTTTTGGGAATGATGCAAATCGTTACTGCCCATAAATGGTTTGTTAAATGCACCATTTTAATTGATAATACTTTTTCTATAACTGAAGTAGCTATGATTGATAGCGGGGCCGACGTAAGTTGTATTCAAGAGGGCCTTGTGCCAACAAAATATTTTGAAAAAATAACTCATATGGTCAGATCAGCTTCAGGTCATGCTCTTGATATAAAATACAAATTGCCTAACACACGGATTTGCCAAAATAAAGTATGTATTCCTCACTTCTCTTTCTTAGTGAAAAATCAGTTATACCCTCCGATTATACTTGGAACCCCTTTCATAAATGTGATTTATCCTTTCACTAGCATAACGGCTGAAGGGTTTTCTGCTACTTACAAAGGACAAAACATCAGTTATACTTTTGTCACTGATCCAATTTCCCATGATATAAATGCCTTAATTAATATGAAACAAAAGCATATTGATTCTTTGCAATTTGAATTATTCAGTTTAAATATATTCGATACTTTGAAATCCACCAAAGTACAAGAAAAAATAAAATTGATTTCTGAGCAGATTGCCATTGATATTTGTGCTGATCATCCTAGTGTTTTTTGGAATAAGAAAAAGCATATTGTGACTCTTCCTTATGAAGAAGGCTTCTCTGAGGATAATATTCCTACCAAATCTCGTCCTTGCCAGATGAACGCCGAATTGGTTAAATTTTGCAAAAGAGAAATTGATATGTTATTACAGAAGGGTTTGATAAAACCTTCAAAATCTCCTTGGTCTTGCACTGCCTTTTATGTTAACAATGCGGCAGAAAAAGAATGTGGTGTACCCAGATTAGTGATAAATTACAAACCGTTAAACAAACATCTTAAATGGATTCGATACTCTATTCCAAATAAAAGAGATTTACTATCAAGATTATATGATTCTAACATCTTTTCAAAATTTGATTTGAAGTCAGGATATTGGCAGATTCAAATTTTCAAAGAGCATTCTTATAGAACAGCTTTCAACGTCCCATTTGGACAATATGAGTGAAACGTTATGCCATTCGGTTTAAAGAACGCTGCTTCAGAATTCCAGAAAATTATGAATGATATTTTCAATCCCTATTTAGACTTCATCATAGTCTATATTGATGATATTTTAATTTATTCTAAAACTTTGGAAACTCATGTCAAACACCTAGACGTATTTAAGAAAATTGTGATACAAAATGGTTTGATGATTTCTAAACCAAAAATGAGTCCTTTCCAAACTAGTGTCCGATTTCTTGGACATCTTATTTGTCAAGGAAAAGTAACCCCTATTCAGAGATCTACTGATTTTGCTTCAAAATTTCCTGATGTTATCACAGATAGAACCCAGCTTCAGAGGTTCTTGGGAAGTTTGAATTATATTTCTCCTTTTTACAAAGATCTTTCTAGAGACTTAGCCCCTCTATATGATAGGCTCAAAAAAGATCAGAAAAAGCCTTGGACCACTAGTCTCACTGACTTAGTCAAAAATATCAAGGTCAGGGTTAAAACCTTGTCTTGTCTGACTCAGGATAATCCAAGCTGGCAAAAGATTATAGAGACCGATGCATCCAACATCAGTTATGGAGGAATCTTGAAACAAATCAACCCGAATGACAAGAATGAATATTTGATTCGATTTCATTCAGGAAAATGGAGCGATGCTCAGAAAAAATATGCTACGGTGGCTCATGAGATGTTAACTATAGCAAAATGTGTTTTAAAATTTCAAGATGATTTATACAATCAGAAGTTTTTGATAAAAACAGATGTTCAATCAGTGAAATATATGTTTGATAAAGACTTCAAACATGACGCATCAAAATTAATATTTGCTAGATGACAAGCTCAACTAGCTCCATTTGATTTTGATATTCATTATAAAAAGGAGAGCGATAACTCTCTCCCGGATTTCTTATCTCGAGAATTCCTTTCATAATGAGTTTCCTAGCCTCTTTCTTTACTGAGAAAACCCTCTTAACCATCTTAAAGATTATTCCTTTTAATAGAGATTTACAAGAACTGATTATATGGAGAGTTATAGATAGCATAATAATGGACACCTTATTCTATGAGGAAATTATCAATTTAGAGGAGGAAAGATATTTCCATGATAATGTTGATATATATGAATATAACTAAAGTTTTTCATTTACAGGATGGACCCTCCTTGGGTAACCAAGGCTAGAGGCTGAGGAAACAGAGGAAGAGAAAGATCATCCCCGGCATCATCAAGATCGTCATATGGATCCTCATCACGTCCCCCAGTAATACAAAAGTATGAACTGAGTTTAATAAACTCAAAAAACACTCAGGGTACGAGTTCAGTGAAAGTATCACTCAAACTCAATGAGATATTTCTCACTGATCATATCTGTTATATGGACAAAATTGATCAAATAATTTTTTTTATTGAATTCTCCATCCCACGGATTCATAAATGGACCCCGAAAGTGGACTTTACAGAGGAACAAATTTCTTGTTTATATCGAAATTTTTATAATAATTTTTGGGATAAGCTAATGAAGCACGATCCCACGACCAAAGCATTATATGGACAGGAGTTGATAGATCTTATTAAAGCTAAGATCCAAGAATACAGCCTTGCACCTCAAAAAGAAATTGTGCAAGACATCTCTGTCAGGAACGTGGCGAGAAGAATCTCCATTCAAGATGGAGACAAAGAAGAAATGATCAAGAAATATCTTGAAGAAATCAGAAAAAATTTGCTTCTCAATATGACACAGTATGAGAAATCTGACACCTCAATGAGGAGTGAGACCAGTGATGATGTGGCAGATATGCAGGAAGCTCAAATGAGAGAGTCTATTCCAGAAGATATGCTGGAAAAAGCAGAATATCTCCTACGGCAGCTAATGGGGAAAGGAAGGAGTGAATAATAATAAAAACAGTAGATACACTGTATAAGGGACAGAATGGGTCCCATCTGTACTGTAGAAAGATTCTTTCTGTTTTATATTTTCCCTATAAATAAGGGAGTCTTTCTTTTGTTTAGAAGCAAGGTTTTCAGAAACCATTTCTAGTTTTCTCTCTCTACTCTCCCTTCTCTCTAAATATTGTAAGTTCGCTGGATACCAACTGGAGTGAATATAAGAAGTGCTACAAGGTAATTACTTTATTATTATTATTATTATTTTCTTTTTCTTATTTCTGAGTTACGCTGTGACTATGTCCGGCTAAACAAAGTTGTATCTATGTCGAATAACTAACTTCGCTTTTATATCTACCATGAAAGATCTAGGCTTTATCTAGATATAAACAAATTTATATATGGTTTCTTGACTTGGTTCCAAGATGGTGGCATAGTCAGATCCGATACTATTGTTATTAGCTTTGTCTTAGTGACTCCGTCTAGCCAGCCGTGGTCTTAAGCCCGTTAAAGGAGAAAAAGGGCGTCTTCACCCGGTTAGAACTGCTAGACACATGGGTTTAATAACAATATATACTGGAACTCGACAGGCCCCTTGCCTGGGTAAAAGCTTCAACAGCTTCCATACAGTCATCAAATAATAGATCAATTTGTATATATCTTGATCCTTAATCAAAACTTTAAGGATACTTGACTTGCTAGATCCTTGACTATGGCGGACTACCGCTCGGTCTCCGAAATATTCTCTCTAATAAACATATTATTTTTTTCTTTTTAAAAACATTTTTTTAATAAAAATATTTTAACCCATCGTATATATATATATAAGATTATAGTAATCCATCATTAATTTTTGTTCAAATAACAATAAAATTCTCTTTTCTAATCAAATATGAATATTTTTATTTTTTTGTTTTCTTGAATGAAGAAGGAGAAAATTTGTTGATATAATCCTTGGTGTTAAATTTAAGATACAATAACCATAATTCCATAAAACACGAAAGTTTATTACATTTCTCAAATCACAAAATATATTTAAAATCAATGAATATATTAGCAAGTATTTATCCTACTTCAATTAAAAAAGATTAAGAAATAAAAATATTTTCTATTTTATTAGATTTTTTTATTATTATTATCTAAATAAAAATTAATGATGAGGTTATATGATCTTATATACATGACCTATTTTATCACTTTTATATTAGTTAAAAAAAATTTAAAAGAAAAAAATTCTTTAAAAATAATATTTTAGAAAAATAATATATATATATTTTTAAAAAGAAACAATATGTCTAGGAAAAGGGTATTTTTGACCCAAATGTAACAATAAGGGCATTTTTGGATCAAAATATTAACGACAAGGGCATTTCTAGATCAAAGTATTGATAACAGGGGCATTTTTTAACCAAACTATTAACATAGACACTCTTGTTTAATTTAACTATTTTAAAGACATTCTTAACCTTTTTCCGTTTCTAATACTACCTGCTTTCAATTGCTTTACTCTCATTTTTAATCTCTTTAGATTTTTTTTAATATTTAACAAATTTCTATTCAATCTTCTCTTTTTATCCTTAATGTACAATGACATTTTTAATTAAGAATACAAAATTCAAAAAGTAAAAAGAAGCTCCTAGGTTGCTCTTTGCCCCTAAATTTATAACTTAGGATAACATTTAAATTTAAATTTGAAGATCAAAGACACGCAAATTACAATGATCAAATACATGTTTCTTGATTCTTCAGACTTGCTTATGACAATAATTAAGATAATAAGTAAGGAAAAAACTGAAAAGCAATAGGACAAAAGAGAGGAGTTCGACTAGAAAAGTAAGTGATTGCTTTCTTTCTATAAAGTATAAGCTTATATAGTAGTTGATAAGTTGGTAATTTATCAACTTATTTAGCTCTTAAGCTTGAATTATTACCTCAATCGTGTTCTTACTAGGTGAATTTTATGTCATTTACCCTTTATGTGCCGACATTTCGAGGATCCTAATGATGAACAAGGATTTGAACCCAACATGCACGAAAAGAAGGCAAAAGCCCAAGTAAAGAGCCAAGAAAGGAAGCCAAGTCAAGAGAAAGCATTTGCGAAGCACATGAGCCCACTTGCGTCTCGCAGGTGGACTGCAAGTGACAAGCAGAAGTAAGGCACGAGAGTTGAAGGATGCGCTGCAGTTGCGATTCACAAGTCCCCACCTGTGGAACGCAGGTGAAGCGCGAGAGGAAATAGAGCACTGACAATAATCCTCGACACTTGCGGACCGCAAGTGGAGACTAGCGACTGTAGGTTAACCGCAAATAGAATGCAAGTGTCCTTAAGGGTATTTTTGTTCAAAATGTGCCAAGTGTATTTGGGGTTTTTAAGGATATTTTTGGGAATGCGTGTAGAGAATATTCATTCAGCAATTTTCAGATTCTAATTTTTCTATTATAGTACTCTACAACAACAACAACAACAACAATAACATACCCAGTGTATTCCCACATCGTGGGGTCTGGGGAGGGCAGAGTGTACGCAGACCATACCACTACCTCAGAGTGAGGTAGAGAGGCTGTTTCCGATAGACCCCCGGCTCAAGACAAAATAGTCTAAAAAAGGCTACCAAGGGCATATCAATGATACAGGATAAAAGACAAGATAAAATTACAAGCGACGGTAGGAAGTAATACGTAGAAACAAACAACAGACAGACATAACAGAGCACTGCCACACAATACTGCCACGAGGGATCCAAGAACAAGAAACTATAAGCGTAACACTACGGTTACTAGTCGGTACAATAAGGAAAAACACTCCTACCTACTAGCCTACCCCCCTTCTACCTACTACTCTTCTACCCTAATCTGCGTCCTCCACACCTTCCTATCTAGGGTCATGTCCTCGGTAAGCTGCAACTGCGCCATGTCCTGTCGAATCACCTCTCCCCAATATTTTTTCGGTCTACCTCGTCCTCTCCTGTAGCCATCCATGGCCAACCTCTCACACCTCCACACTGGGGCATCCGTGCCTCTCCTCCTCACATGGCCGAACCATCTCAACCTCGCTTCCCGCATCTTATCTTCCACCGATGCCACACCCACCTTATCTTGGATATCCTCATTCCTAATCCTATCTCTCCTAGTATACCCGCACATCCATCGCAACATCCTCATCTCCGCCACCTTCATCTTTTGAATATGGGCGTTCTTCACTGGCCAACACTCCACTCCATACATCAAAGCTGGTCGGACCACCACTCTGTAGAATTTGCCTTTAAGTTTAGTAGGCACCTTCTTATCGCACAAGACTCCAGATGCGAGCCTCCATTTCATCCACCCAACACCAATACGATGGGTGACATCCTCATCAATCTCTCCACTTCCTTGGATAACAGACCCAAGATACTTGAAACTCCCTTTCTTTTGGATGACCTGTGTATCCAGCTTCACTTCTACGTCATCATCCTGAGTCGCCTCACTGAACTTGCACTCCATATATTCAGTCTTGGTCCTGCTCAACCTAAACCCCTTCGACTCGAGGGTCTGTCTCCAAACCTCCAACTTAGCATTAACTCCTCCGCGAGTCTCGTCCACCAAAACTACATCATCCGCAAATAACATGCACCATGGCACCTCACCTTGTATTTGCCGCGTCAATACATCCATTACCAAGGCAAATAGAAACGGGCTAAGGGTCGATCCCTGGTGCAACCCCATTAACACGGGAAAGTGCTCCGAATCTCCTCCCACAGTTCTAACGCGAGTCTTGGCCCCCTCGTACATGTCCTTAATTGATCTGGTGTACGCCACGGGTACACCTCGAGCCTCCAAGCACCTCCAAAGGACCTCCCTAGGGACTTTATCATACGCCTTTTCTAGATCGATGAACACCATGTGCAAGTCCTTCTTCCTTTCCCTGTACTGCTCCACCAGTCTTCTAAGGAGATGAATAGCTTCTGTAGTCGAGCGTCCTGGCATAAAGCCGAACTGGTTCTCTGAAATAGGCACGATCTGTCTCAACCTCAACTCCACTACCCTCTCCCAGACCTTCATAGTGTGGCTTAGCAATTTGATACCCCTATAGTTGTTGCAACTCTGAATATCGCCCTTGTTCTTGTACAAAGGAATCATCGTGCTCCATCTCCAAGCTTCAGGCATCTTTGCCGTTCTAAAAATACCATCAAACAACTCGGTTAGCCACTTCACACCTGTCTCACCCGAGCTTTTCCAAAAATCCACGGGAATCTCATCTGGCCCCGTCGCCCTACCCCTTCGCATCTTACGAATCGCAACCTTAACCTCTTCAACCTTTATACGGCTACAATAATCATAGTCCCGACGCCTCTCCGAGTGTGCCAAATCTCCCAGCTCAAAGCTTTTGTCCCCCTCTTCATTCAAGAGTCCATGGAAGTAAGACTACCACCTCCTCCTAATGAGTACCTCGTCTACTAGTATTTTACCATCTTCATCCTTGATGCACTTCACTAGGTCAAGGTCCTGGGTCCTCCTCTCTCTAGCCTTTGCTAACCTGTATAGCTTCTTATCCCCACCTTTATCCTCTAAAGCCGCGTATAAGCTTTCAAAGGCTGCCGTTTTAGCTGCCGTTACCGCTAACTTAGCCTCCTTCCTAGCTATCTTATACGCCTCCCTATTCCTTCGCCTCTCCTCCTCATCCTTACTCTCTACCAACTTCGCATATGACCCCTTTTTTGCCTCCACCTTTCCTTTTACTTCTCCGTTCCACCACCAGTCCCCTCGATGCTTGCCAGAACGACCTCTCGAGACGCCCAACACCTCTCTAGCCGTCTCCCTTATACAACTAGCGGTCGTTTCCCACATTTTATCCACATCCCCACTACTCCCCCAAGCCCCCCTAGTCAACAACTTCTCCCCTATTTCCCGTGCACTAGCCATAGTCAGGCTACCCCATTTAATCCTAGGCCGGTCATCCACAATCCTCTTCTTTTTCTCCTTCGTGATCTCTAAATCCATCACTAAGAGTCTATGTTGGGTCGACAGGTTCTCGCTTGGGATAACCTTACAGTCTTTACAAAGACCTTTATCACCTGTCCTAAGGAGCAAAAAGTCTATCTGAGTCTTGGCCACCGAACTGCGGAAGGTAACCAAGTGCTCCTCCTTCTTCGGGAAACTAGAGTTAGCTACTCTCAACCCAAAGGCTCTAGCGAAATCTAAGAGTGCGGCACCCCCTTCATTCCTATCCCCGAAACCAAAGCCTCCATGCACATCGTCATAACCCCTCGAAGATGCCCCGATGTGCCCATTGAAATCTCCTCCAATGAAGAGCTTCTCAGTATCAGGCAAACCTCGCACTACCTCGTCCAAAACCTCCCAAAAGCGTTTCTTCTCCTCCTCATCTAAGCCCGCTTGTGGTGCGTACGCACTAATAATGTTCAAAGTAGACCCTCCAAGGACTAACTTAATTGTCATCAACCTATCGTTGACCCTCCTAACCTCCACCACTTGCTCTCTCAACTCCTCATCCACTAGGATACCTACCCCATTCCTATTCCTCACACCTCCTGAGTACCACAACTTATACCCGTCTACCTCTCGCGCCTTAGTGCCCACCCATTTAGTCTCCTGGACACACGCTATGCTAATCCTCCTCTTCCTTAGGACCTTCACTAGCTCTATGGACTTTCCGGATAAAGTCCCTATGTTCCAAGACCCTATTCTCAACCTAGATGCTCCCTTAACCCCCTTACCTCTCCTTCCCCTCGCCCCCGCCCCCGGCCCCGGCCCCACCCCCGGCCCCGCCCCCAAACTCGAGTGCGACCGATGACATGACCCTACTCGACCATCATTCACCAAAGCCACTAAAACGTGTGCTATAATCCAGGATAAACCAACTCCACCCACTACTCTATACTAAACAACTATATGACAAGAAAAGCAAAATAAGGTACAAGAGACCGGTACTAAAATTCCTAAACACGATATAGAGCCAATAATTTGCTTTTCGAATACACTACACGTCAAAATCAATATAAAATTTAAAAATTTTAACAAAACTAGACAACGAGTGTTAAGCAATGGCAGAAATGTCAACCTAGATAGGCTATCAAGAATGCGATAAAAAACTGAGGACGGAAATAAAGGCTAGGGGTAGAAGTCACCGGGGTCAAGCTGTGAGGAGAGAAGGACGGTCTGCTTGCTAAAGTGGTTGGATTCCGGCAAGGTGAGGTGTCGAAATTGGTCGCCGGAATCTTCTTGTTCGCCGGAATCTTGGTGGTCGTCGGAAGCTCGGTGGATGCCGGAAATTGAGCCGGATCTGATGTTGCAAAGGACCTGCAAAGAGAAGATATACAAGAAACACAAAGAAAATAGAGAAAGAGCAAGATCAAGAATCGAATCTGGCCGGAGTAGATCTAGCCGGAGCAGATCTGACCGCTGTCCAGCTAGAGAGAGGGGCGGTGCAGTTGGCCGGAAAATCAGTTTCGCCGCCGATTGCTTGATCGAACAGATTCGCCGCCGGTGAAGACCACTATCAACTCCGGCCGATGACCGGTGAAGACAGCTATTCGCCGCCGGTGAAGACAATGAAGAGTATGTACTCAAAACCATCACCGTCGCCGCCGCCGCCGTGTTCCGCCCTTACCACCAAACACGACGGTAACCTACAAAATGCAAAGAGACAGGAGAGAAACGACAGCACTCAAGATAATCGAATTTCCTCCGGCCAGTAACAGCTCCGGCCAGATCGCACCTAAACTTCAAGTGATCAATGGTCTTGAAATTCAGTCCCATTAACGAGGCAGACGACAGAGAAATAAGTAGCTCAAGTGAGGGATAATATTATTATAGTACTCTAGAGCTTGGAATTGAATTTAATTTCATATCATGGATGAAATTAAGGAACACCCACATGGTATAATTTCTCTTTTCATTAATATGAGTAGCTAAATTTTCTTCAACGGGTGTGTATTATTGATTAGGTATTGATTATTTGCTCTTAGAATTAATTTTATTATATGGATCTATTGAATGCTTTAAGTTTTAATTATAAAATTAATGGTTGCAAACATTGATTGAGTTTTCTAATTTTAAGTTTACTTGAGAAAGGAAATTAAAATTGGATAAGTATTCAATGGTGAGGATTTGAGATTTTCCATCTAATGGCTAAAGGTAGAGATAATTTAGCTTACTCAAGTACATTTTGGTTGTTTAATTGTGAATGGTTTTGGAGTTCGAGAGAACCCAAAATCACACGTTCTTGGGTCGAGAGACCTTGATACATAAATAAAGCCAAAGCTATCCATATAATAAATTGACTCTTAGACAATTATTCAATCCCAATTGAAGCTATTACCCCATCAAAACACACCCGTAAACTCTGAATCTTGATTAATCTCATCAATTGTGTTAACTTGTTTACTCTTTATACAATTATTTGTCATAGTTCAAATCCTCCCCCCATTTTACTTTATTATTGTTTTGATACAATGTGCATGCTTATAGTGGGTTGACATATAAATTTTGGTTAAATCAAGCTCTAATCTCTGTGGGATCGACTCCGACTCTTGAGTTGGGTAATTATATTGTACAACGACCATCTACACTTTCTATCACGCCCTAAGCCTATACCATGGACGCGACACAGTGCTTAGAGCCACAAGTGACCCCTAGCTAACTCATGATCTGACATATACTAAATAATTACATAATTTTAAAACTAAGCGAAAGCTAAATTGATAAAACATAAATTTAGAAATTTATTTAAAAATCTCTGAATATAATAGAAATCTGAAAAGTAAGACCCATTTCTAAAAAACAAGTTGAATGTCTAACTCTATGTCTGAAAAGCCTCTACTAACTGATGAGTTGTTGGGACAAGTCTCCATCTAACTCTAAATACTGAAAACTTAAAGTGCTAATGAAAAAGCATAATATAAGCTCATCCTCAGATGATGAGGACTCACCACAAGTGGTCGCTGAGATGACACTGGACCGAGCTAGTCGCGATGCTGAGTCTGAAGAGCTGAACCTACATCATGATAGGATGCAACACAAAGAGTATGCGGTTAGTACTTTGAATGTACCGAGCATGCGGGATAGGCAAGTAAAATATAACTATATATATATACTGAAAATACTGAACAACTGAGAGTAATGCATGCTAAAAACTGTAGTACAATGACCCAAAATTCATGAGATGCATAAGTCTGAAATTCATAAATATTCTGAAATACATAGTAAAAGTATTTTAACTGAACTGAGCTGAGCTGAGGGCCAAGTACATAAATATTGAATATAAATCTGTGGGAGAGACTATTAACCGACATAAATCACATGAGCTAAATATGGAGTTCGATGTATACGCCCTATCGAGAGGATCAAATATACCTTGCCAGGGTATAGAGGCATGACTGGTATGATCACTAGTTCTGATGCCTAACTGAGGGGCTAAATAAACCTACGGTGACACGTAGTTCTGATACTATAGGAAACGTTGAACCCTGGTGTAACTCGATGCTAGGTACTACTCCCAAAAGCATCGCGGACCTACACTTTATCTTTACCAAATCTAATACTCCGTAAACATACTTACTCATCTCATCCCACGGGTCAGCCACCATGGAAGGAACATACCTAGAAAGCTGGGTGAACTTCAACCCGTACTCCTGAACAGTCATGGAACCTTGCCTCAAATTCATGAATTCTTTGGCCTTCGCTTTCTTCAACTCCCTCGGGAAGAACCGGTCAAGAAAAGTCTTTTCAAAACACTCCCAAGTCATAGGGACCACGTCCCTAGCCCTAACATCTTTTCATTGAGTAAACCAAATATGAGCCACGTCCTTGAGTTGTTAGGAAGCTAGCTCAATACCATCAACACCACCCACTTGCATCACACCAAAGATCTTCTGTACCTCATCCAAGAAATTTTATGGATCCTCACCAACTTTCAAACCCCAAAACTCAGGTGAGTTTATGCAAATGAAATCTCAAACTTGGGCCGCTATTCCACCTTGAGGGTGGACGGGGATAGGAGCCTGCTAATTGGCCTGAACGACCATAGTCTGAGCTAGCATATGAATGGCATTTCTGAACTCCACATTTGTGACCTCAGGGCCTGGAATCAGAGGGTCAACATTTCGAGCAGCTCGACGAGGCATGGCACGGCGAGGAGGCATAATCTGAAATGCATAAAGAATGGATTAGAGGGTAATAGAGTTAAACTCTATTGCACGATGTTGATCATGAAAGAAGTGAAATTTTTCCTAAGATACCTCATAGCTTCTCTCTCATAAGTGTGGCACACTTCACACACATTAAAAAGACTCTACTCGATGCGACTTTCAGACACCCTAGGACTCTTGAACCTGAGGCTCTGATACCAAGTTTGTCATACCCTGAGGTTACCCCCTAGGCCTAACACGGGGCCTGGGACCACAAGTGCCCCGAGTTAACCCTTGGTCATAGCATACTCAAACATTCATAAGAAAACATAGTGGAAGCATAAATAGAAATCTAGGCAACCCAATCCATAATGATAAAGTCAAGATGAAACATAATCCAGAAAGGGGGACTCGAATACTGTCTATGTATGAAAAGTCTCTAAACTATCATAAGTTGATGAGACAATACCCCAACTAACTTAGATATCAAAAGAACGAACATGAAAGAGATAGGTCTATCACTAGCCCTCGGATAATGAGGACTCACCAATGAAAACTGGATCTCCGGTGATGTCTAGCTACGAGTCTGAGGGAAAGAGCCTGTGTCTGTATCATCAAAGGATGCAACGCGAGAATATGTGGCAGTACTATAGGATGTACTGAATATGTGAGACATGCACAAATATGGTAAAAACATACTTAAAATGTAATTAAAACTGAATTTATGCATAAAAGAGGTATCATAAGTAAATCTCATAGTTTAAAGTTTAAAGCATGAAATAGAAAAGCATGTCTTAAATCTTTATACGGGAGTTTTTCTTAACCTATATAAACCATGATGAGCTACATGAAGTCCAGTTTCATACACCTACACCGAAAAAGGTTGTCCTAACTGGCCAAAGTTAGAACCTTATCATATTAGGATACTGTCATAAGCCACAGAGGGCACCTACGATGGCACGTAGTTTTAGGACTAAGATAATCTCACCCTGTCCAACTAAATACTAAATACTACTCCCACAACATATACATATAGCTCACATATACTTGTGGCATAATCTAATGCCAAATCTGTTTGAAGAGAATAAAGGTATATCTAATACCATGCAATTCACATAACTTAGGTAGACATATCTAGATGCCAAACCTTTCATAAATCATAAGGACATATATAATATCATGCAATTCATGCTTCAAAATCCTTAAAACTTCGCATAACCTTAATTCAGAGCATGCTTTTCTTTCTAAATTCATACCTTGAAGAATTAGGCATGCAACTTCATGATAATAGAAGGCCATGTTATCTAAACATGCCAATTTTTCTTGAAACATGCAATTTGATAAAATCACGCTAGAAACCATTCTTAATGCATGGGCTTTTGAAATCAATTAAGGAACCTAAATAAATTATAGATAAGTAATGAGAAACCATGAATTGATGCTTTAAAACTAAACCCATAAGTTTGGGCTTTGCCCTACAAAGCTTTTATAGCCTTTATAACATCGTTATTCGACTTGTGGCCTTATAGTATTGAGTTTTGCCCTACAACATGATATAACGACTATCAACAACACTCTATTCCTTATTTAGTGGCCTAGAATAACATGTGTTGTATCAAGGTCACATGTGATTACATGATATTATTATGTTATTTTTATCATCTTGCTGCTGCTTATGAGCTTGTTTTGGCCTCAATAGACACTGAAACTGTAGGTTTTTGGAGCCTATATTCTGGTTACTATTACCATGCCTTTGGGTTGGGTAAACTATACCTATGGGATGGGCAGGCTGTACTTATGGGTTGACCATTACATTATATTACTGTGACTTCGAGCCAGGCAGACCGTACCTACGGGATGAGCATGCTATACCTTTAGGGCAGCAGTTACATTATATTATCATGCCTTCGGGCCGAGCAAACCGTACTTATGGGCTGGGCAGACCATACCTATGGGATGGGCAGGCTGTACCTATGAGGCAACACTTATATGATACCACAGAGCCTCAGAGTTGTGCTGATTCAAAACACATGTACATTCAAACAGTTCAGATCAGATTATCACTGGGGTCAAGGTAAGGGGGCCAATATAGGTATTTAGTGATTGTTTACGCCTGTTAGGACTTATGGCAATTGTATGCTGTTTGTACCTGCCGGGCTTATGGGGGCCAGGTCAGGTTATTATTTGTTATATGTTTAAATGCTTCATTATTGCAGGAAAGTAAGGTATTGTACTTCTATTTTACACCTACCCTTTTTGTTCAGTCCTTACACTTCAAAGTCAGTTTGCCTTACAGGCTCGGTACATTATTTTGTACTGATACCCCATTGCCTGTGGGGCACTACATTTATGCTTGCAGGTTCTAGAAATGACCAGACAGACCTGCCGGGTAGCATAGCCAAGCTTTCAACGGGTTGGTTGACTCCTTTCCTTCCAGGGGTTGTCAGAGTCTCAAAGGTTTAACTTTTTGCTATTTATAGCTTTGGGTAGGTTGAGGCCCTGTCCCACCCAATATTGTATTCATAGAGGGTTGCAGACTAGTAGGTTGGGTTGCGTAGCTATGATGGTGGCCATTTTGGCCTTGTATTTTTATTAGCTTTAGCTTGTTAGCCAGTTGGGCCTTCTTATTGTTATAGTGTTGACATTTAAGTGGCTCATTGGCCTAGTTACATTGTATATACATGTTTTCAGTTTTTGTATAGAAATCATGGTGGCCTCGATGGCCCACATAGTGTTTATGCTTTCCTAGATATCATGGCGGCCTCGATGACCTAAATAGGACTTATGTGCTACCTTCTTATTGCTTTATATGAACTGTTGGGAGTAGCTGTTTTCTTTTTAGAGTTGTTGACAGGAGCCTTGCCGGCCCAGGGCTGATTTTTAAGCCGAGATATACTTGTTTACTGTCTTGATTATGTGTGGCTGCTATGCACCATTGGCAAATGGTTCAACAGGGTCGGCTTTGGCCTACGTTTTGACATCATATGCCAGTTGCACCCCCCGAGTTTAGGGCATGACACCTTTGACATTGGAGGACTACCCCGCCATTCTAAGACAGACTCATCTGGAAACTAAAATTTTACGACTCTGGTTCTGCAGTCGACTGAGGCATAACATGCATGTAGTCAATCCATGCCAAGGATGACATCAAAGTCAGTCATATCTATTTCTACTAAGTTTACTGAAGTGACTCTATGAAGGACTGATACTGGATAATTTCTGTATACCCTTTTTGCTAAGACTAACTCATCAATTGGGGTGGAGACTAAGAAAGGTTCTTGGAGTTGCTCGAGATGGACTTTGAATTTGCATGCAACATATAGGGTCACAAAAGATAATGAAGCCCATGGGTCTAGTAAAGCATAAACATCAAGAGAGAGTACTTGCAATATATGAGTGACTACGTCTGGTGAACTCTCGGGATGACATGGCATAGAGACGATTTTGACACTGACCGCCGCCTGTATCAGAAGTAGTACCCTGCTGAGCAGTGCGACATGTTGGACCTTCTGAAGAAGTGGTCTGAGCTCGATTTCATCCTTGTCCCTACCTGGAGGGGGGACACTCCTTCAACCTATGGCCAAGCTGACCACACCCAAAACACCCCTCTCTGCCAGCAAAATACTCATCATGATGGTTCTTACCACACTTAGGGCATGTTGGAAAAGTACAATTACCTGAAACACTGTGTAACACCCTAGAATTCAAATCAACTTTTAAGCTAAGAGTCTCTAAAATTTTTGATCTTTCCAGGAATTAGGAGTCCAAACCACGAGCCGTGGTTTGAACCAAGAGCCGTGAAATGGAGTCGTGGCTTGCCTTCTGCAGTTCAGCCTCTGGTCTGAAGACCACAAGTGTGTTCTACGGACCGTACTGTTCACTCGTGGAATCAAACCTGAGGACTGACTATTTCCCCAGGAACCACGAATGGGTTCTATGGACCGTAGTTTGTCCTACGGGCCATAATGTCCACTCATGGAACCAAGTTTGAAGTCTGCCTAGTTCTACAAGAACTACGAGTGAGCCTACGGACCATAGATTATTCTACGGACCATCCTGTTGACGTGTAGAAAATCATTTGCAGCTGGTCATTTGGGTCAGGAACCACGAGTGAAAACCACGAGTCGTGGTTCAGTCTACGACCTGTGGAATCCACCCGTGGAACCTGAAGCTGAGAAATTTTAACAGCTTCTTTCCAATTAAATCCCAGGGGTATTTTTATAATTATCCACACTTTTAACTCTTAAGTGAGGTCGTTTTGGCCATTTTTAGTAGGGTTTCTACTCCTATTAACCTAAGTCTTTCATTATTCCTCATTCATCTACCAAAAGAGGAAAATAACTCCTTCAAGCTCCAATTTCAAACCTCCATTTCCATTCATCTTAGATCTAGCAAGCTTTAATAAGGTATGCGAGTATTCAATAAGGGAATTCCTTCACCCTTATGCCCAAAACCCCAATCTTCTAAATTGAATTTATGGATTTCTAAATTAGGGTTCTTATCCAATTCTCATGGGTTCTTTTATAAGTTGTTTCCTCATGATTCTTCTATGAATCCTAACTCTCAATTGCATGATTTTGCATAAAGTCTTATAAATGGTTTCCTATTCATGATTTGAAGACTAACCCTTGTTCAATTTATAAAATTATTATGAATTCAGTTTATTAGCATCAATTCATGATTTCTCATCTCTTACCCATGATTTATAAAGGATTCTATAAGTGTTTTCAAAAGCCTATGCATAAAGAATGGTTTCTAGCATGATTTACGTTTCAAGAAAAATTGGCATGTTTAGATAACATTGCCTCTATTATCATGAAATTGCATGCCTAATTCTTCAAGTTATGAATTTAAAAATAAAAGCATGCTTTGAATTATGGTTACGCTAAGTTTTTAAGGATTTTGAAGCATGAATTGCATGACATTAGATATGTCCTTATGATTTATGAAAGGTTTGGCATCTAGATATGTCTACCTAAGCTATGTGAATTGCATGGTATTAGATATACCCTTATGCTCTTCAAACTGAATTGGCATTAGATTATGTCACTGAATTGGCATTAGATTATGTCACAAGTATATATGAGCTATATGTATATGTTTTGGGAGTAGTATTTAGCACCAAGTTGGACAGGGTGAGATTACCCTTAGTCCCAGAACTACGTGCCACCGTAGGTGCCCTCTGTGGCTTATGACAAGATCCTGGTATGATAAGGTTCTAACCTTGGCCGGTTAGGACAACTCTTTTCGATGGGTGTATGACACTGGACTCCATGTAGCTCATCATAGTTTATGTCGATTAAGAGAAACTCACGTATGAAGAAGTAAGACTTATGCTTTTTTTCTATTTTATGCTTTAGGCTTTAAACTACGAGATTTACTTATGATACCTCTTTTATGCATGAACTCAGTATCAAATATGTCTTAAGTATGTTTTCAAGTAAGTTTTTATCATGTTTTACTATATTTATGCATATCTCGCAAACTCAGTACATTCCATAGTACTGACTGCATACTTCTTTGTGCTGCATCCTATTATAATGTAGATTCTGTAGCCCGCTCCCCAGTCTATGGCTAGTAGATCAGCAGCACACCCAGTCAGCTTGGTGAGTCCTCCTTCTTTGAGGACTTGAAGTTTAGTTTTATTTCAGTATTTAGTTTGTTTATTCAGTATTTTAGTATTTAGAGTTAGCTGGGGGCCTGTCCCAGTAACTCGCCAGTAGTAGAGGCTTTCAGACATAGAGTCAGATATTCAGCTGTATTCAAATTGTCATTCTTAGACTTTTATTTATACATCGGATTAAGGTGCTCATTACTTCAGTTAAGCTTTCGTTCCTTATGTTTTGTTCAGTTTTTAAGTCATGCTAATGCCAGAGGGTTACTTTAGTTAAGCTTTCATTCCTTATGTTTTGTTCAGTTTTTAAGTCATGCTAATGCCAGAGGGTTATCTTTAGATCACTTATGATCTTGCATCCCGTGTTACGTCCAGGGGGTAGGCTCGGGGAGTGATAAACTTGTTATCAGATCATAAGGTTCAAGAGTCCTAAGGTGTCTGAAAGCTGCATCAAGTAGAGTATCTTTATGGGTGTGAAATGCGCCACACTTATGAAGGGGAGGCTATGAGATCTTTTATGAAAAACTTCACCTCTTTCATGTTTACTATTATGCGATAGAGTTTAACTCTATTTACTCTTCCAATCTATTCCTTACGTATTTCAGATAATGTCTCCGCGAAGAAACCTCATGAGGAATGCTAATCTGACCTCTCCAGATCATGAGGTTATGAATATGAAATTTCGTGAAGCCATCTGCATGTTGGCTCAAGCCATGACAACTCAGTTGAATGAGAAAGAGAAACTAAAGAAGAGGAATAGGAAGAACAAGAAGACCAAGACATGGAACCAATCATCTTTCTAGCAAAGGTCATTCGGACCAACCCTATCTTCAGTTAGCACACTTGCCCTCGATTCTCAGTCTCATCACTATAAGGCTCCAAAGACCTTGAGATACCCTCATTATGGTAGTTGCGGTAAGCTCTATCTAGGTGAGTGTCTTGCGGGCAAGGAGGGGTGTTTTAGATGTGGTCAGTTAGGACATAGGAACAGGGATTGCCCCTTAGCTAAGCAGAGTAACTGTGGTGTTCAACTTCAAAACTGATTCCTTTCGTTGCCTAGCCAGCCGGGTCAGAGTATTCCTCCAGAAGTTGAGTCAGGTACGTCACTAGATTTTCTTCCTTTATGCATCCATATACCCCAGACCCCTACTCTTGTATGGTTGTGAGTTTTCTTAGTTTAGAACGAGGCAGTGATAGAGGAGGATAGTATCATCATGGTATGCACAACCCTATATGAGATAGAAGGGTTGAGGCCTAGACAATTAGGTGAGGGAGAGTCTTAGACTATAGAATGAAGTGGATATTCATACCGGATTTTGGTGTAGTGTCTATTCTGTTAGGGCGAAATGATCATAGTTTAATTTGGAGGTTCGTGGGAGGACCATAGGCTTAGAAAGGTAGCATGAATCTAAGGGGGAGATGGTGGGATGTAGAATCGGTCAGATTTTGGAGGCTTAGGTAGTGATGCTTTTGGGTGTTAGAACAAAGTTAGGAGGGGAGGCAAAAGCTTATTTCCATCCTAGCGTCCTAAGTATACTTCTGCCATTGCGATACCTTTTGCATGCCTTGTGTGTCAGCGCATGGTCCTATTTCGGATTTACGCACTCCATTCAGATGCACGCTCATATTCAGCTTCTAGAATGATAAGTGATTGCTTCAGACAATGATTCTACTCTTACTCTGCGATTCTATAAATCCCAGCTTTGTGCCCTGAGGTTTGTTACCTATGTAAACTCATGTCTCACTGCACGCTCAGTCTTATTTACTCAGTTCAATCCTCATACACGCCTTAATGGAAAATCAAATCATGTTACATCATGTATATGCTCAGACCTGATTCTTGAAATGATTTGCACTTATGATTTCCTTACTCTAAAGCTCTTTAACTTTGCCTGTGATGATGAGGGGTGGTGATCCCTACTATTCATGTCTTACGTGCCCAATATGTGAACTGCTCATGCCTATTGCGCTCAATTCCCCAAGACTCACGTTGAGTGGCTTGAACACACTTAGTGTAAGTCAAGATCAATCAGTAATCCTTCATTTGTGATGCTCATGCTCCCGCTCTTTTCTTTCGGTGATTCTGGTTTATATTGTTATAAGCGTTAGGGAAGGAGGCCTTGTAGTAGCCTAGATGGGAGATAGCAGATTTCTTTTCCTTGTTGGTGTACTTGTTCCACCTTGGCTTCTAGGTATGGGAAAATTAGGAGGTAAGGATTGTTCAAGCGAAATGGCTAGTTGAAGAATTTATGTATGTCCCTCTATAGAGGTTCTTGAAATTGCGACTCCTAATTATGATAGAGAAGAGGAGGGAAGTCTTGAATAGGGTAGGCTATGAAACCATAAGGTGACCATGGTGATAAGCTTGAATATCATGATGGAATATATACGGACCCTTATTTTGCGCAACCAGTGACCCTTTGATTAGGAGCTCAAGGTTAGTTGGTTGTTGTGATAAGAAGGAATACTATTCTTAGGAGATAACTCTAGATGCAAGAGATTTAGTCGAGGTAGGCTTGAGCATGAATAAGCTGGTAGTTAGACTCTGACCTTAGTATCTTTATGTATGCTGTTGAGATTGCTAGTTGCATTTTGTAAGTGTGGTATTTAGAAGAGAATAGTTTTCCCATATATCTACTCCTCTCAGTTTGACATCCCTTTTGGTTAACTGCGGTTTCTAAAATGCGTTTGTTCTTTATGAGTTTCAGCTAAGTCCCTACTCTTAATTCAAACCAGACGTCATGTTAGATATTCAGTTCATATCCCATTAGTTGTTCTTCCGCTCTCAGTATGCATACATGTCTCATGAATCTAGCTCAGTTTATATTTCAATATAAAATCAGTTACCATGATAGTACTTCAACTTTTAAAACTAAGTTAAGGGAGCTACTTGGGAAGCAGAAGCAACCATGAAAGCCAAGTACCCTTACCTCTTTCCTTTTGATCCAGTTTCAGCTTGAGGTAATAGTTTCCTCCTTAGTATGTGCCTCTGATCCTACTCCACCAGTTTCTCTCATGATCCTAGCATGCATTCATGTTTTTCGAAGTTAGTTCAGTTATGTTATAAGATGAGCAACCAGTCTTCATGCTTGTTCTTCTATTTTCATGTTTTATTGCTTGGTTGGGCTGTTTTCTCTCTAGTTTCCTTGCTTAGTCTTCATTCAAGGACGAATGATCCCAAGGGGGAGATATTGTAACACCCCAGAATTCGAATCAATTTTTAAGCTAAGAGTCTCTGAAAATTTTGATCTTTCCAGGAATTACTAGTCCAAACCACGGGCTGTGGTTTGAACCACGAGCCATGGAATGGAGTCGTGGCTTGCCTTCTGCAGTTCAGCCTCTGGTATGAAGACCACGAGTGTGTTCTACGGACCGTAGTTCATTCTACGGACCGTGCTGTTCACTCGTGGAATCAAACCTGAGGACTGACTGTTTACCCCAGGAACCACGAGTGGGTTCTATGGACTGTAGTTTTTCCTACGGGCCATAATGTCCACTCGTGGAACCAAGTCTGAGGTCTTCCTAGTTCTACAGGAACTACGAGTGAGTCTACAGACCATAAATTATTCTACGGACCATCTTGTTGACTTGTAAAAACTTATCTGCAGCTGGTCATTTGGGTCAGGAACCACTAGTCGTGGTTCAGTCTACGACCCGTGGAATCCACCCGTGGAACCTGAAGCCGAGAAATATTAACAGATTTTCTCCAATTAAATCCTAAGGGTATTTTTGTAATTACCCACCCTCTTAACTCTTAAGTGAGGTCGTTTGGCCATTTTTAGTAGGGTTTATACTCCTATTAGCCCAAGTCTTTTATTATTCCTCATTCATCTACCACAACAGGAAAATAACTCCTTCAAGCTCCAAGTTCAAGCCTCCATTTCTATTCATCTTAGATCTAGCAAGCTTAAATAAGGTATGTGAGTATTAATAAGGGAATTCCTTCACCCTTATGCCCCAAACCCCAATCTTCTAAATTGAATTTATGGATTTCTAAATTAGGGTTCTTATCCAATTCTCATGGGTTCTTCTATAAGTTGTTTCTTCATGATTCTTCTATGAATCCTAACTCTCAATTGCATGATTTTGCATGAAGTCTTATAAATGGTTTCCTATTCATGATTTGAAGACTAACCCTTGTTCAATTTGTAAAATTATTATGAATTCAATTTATTAGCATCAATTCATGATTTCTCATCTCTTACCCATGATTTATAAAGGATTCTATAAGTGTTTTCAAAATCCCATGCATTAAGAATGGTTTCTAGCGTGATTTTATCAAATTGCATGTTTCAAGAAAAATTGGCATGTTTAGATAACATGGCCTCTATTATCATGAAGTTGCATGCCTAATTCTTCAAGGTATGAATTTAGAAAGAAAAGTATGTTTTGAATTATGGTTACGCAAAGTTTTTAAGGATTTTGAAGTATGAGTTGTATGACATTAGATATGTCCTTATGATTTATGAAAGGTTTGTCATCTAGATATGTCTACCTAAGCTATATGAATTGCATGGTAACCTGGTAGATCTACTGAACCTTTTCCAGAAGGGATTTTGAAGGGCTGCGAAACTGGTAACCTTAGCCCAGAACTCGATCTACGGCCCCCTCAAGGTTAGGGGCACTCAAAAGCGCCGTTGCCAACGGTGCAATCTATGGTGCCTCCAAGGCATCCAGCCGACCCTTATGCTCTTCTAACTGAATTGGCATTAGATTATGTCACAAGTATATGTGAGCTATATGTATATGTTTTGGGAGCAGTATTTAGCACCGAGTTAGACAGGGTGAGATTACCCTTAGTCCCAGAACTACGTGCCACTATAGGTGCCCTCTGTGGCTTATGACATGATCCTGGTATGATAAAGTTCTAACCTTGGCCGGTTAGGACAACTTTTTTTGGTGTGGGTGTATGACACTGGACTCCATGTAGCTTATCATGGTTTATGTCAGTTAAGAGAAACTCCCATATGAAGAACTAAGACTTATGCTTTTCTATTTCATGCTTTAAGCTTTAAACTACGAGATTTACTTATGATACCTCTTTTATGCATGAACTCAGTTTCAAATATGTCTTAAGTATGTTTTTATCATGTTTTACTATATTTATGCATATCTCGCATACTCAATACATTCCATAGTACTGATCGCATACTTTTTTGTGCTGCATCCTATTATGATGTATATTCTGTAGCCCGCTCCCTAGTCTGTGGCTAGTAGATCAACAACACACCCAGTCAGCTGGGTGAGTCCTTCTCCTTCGAGGACTTGGAGTTTAGTTTTATTTCAACATTTAGTTTGTTTATTTAGTATTTTAGTATTTAGAGTTAGATGGGGCCCTGTCGCAGTAACTCACCAGTAGTAGAGGCTTTCAGACATAGAGTCAGATATTCAGCTGTATTCAGATTGTCATTCTTAGACTTTTATTTATACATCAGATTAAGGTGCTCATTACTTCAGTTAAGCTTTTGTTCCTTATATTTTGTTCAGTTTTTAAGTCATGCTAATGCCAGAGAGTTATCTTACGATCACTTGTGATCTTGGTCCCGTGTTACGTCCAGGGGGTAGGCTCGGGGCGTGACACACTGCCCTGTGACTTAGAGCCTGATGCCCTATTTCTATGGTCCTGTCGAGGTCTGGAGGAAAGAACACTAGCTGATGAAGGTGTTGGAGCTAAAGATCTCTAATGAAACTAAGAGCGATTTCCACCTAGCCCTCTTACTTTCCCTCTCTTTCTCCTTAAGTTTCTCTTCTTCCATCTGCTGAGCATATGTTATGAGCCTGGAGATGTCCATATCTCCGACTAACATAGCTATCTTACATTTCTTTTTAACCAAGTCAGAGATACCCAAAATATACTTACTCATCCGGGCTATTAGCTCGGCTACAATGGCTGGAGCATATCTGAGTAAACATCAGCCCATACTCATGCACGGTCATTGATCCCTACCTCAGATTCACAAACTCCTCTGCCTTAGCCTCCCTCAACTCTTTTGGGAAGAACATGTCTAGAAAAGCTCCGACAAAGCAGTCATAAATCATAGTAGCTGCACTCCTGCCCTACTATCCTTCTATTGCGTGAACCAGATGTGAGCCACATCCTTAAGCTGATAGGATGCTATCTCAACACTCTCTACTCCTGTAACCTGCATCACTTTGAGAACCTTTTTCACTTCATTAATGAAGTTTTGTGAATCCTCATTAACATTTAACCCATGGAACTCTGGAGGATTCATACGGATGAAATCTCTGACTCTGGCGGCAGCTGACCCACCATTTGGGTGAGCAGGAACAAGTGCCTATGATTAGCTTGAACAGTCACAACTTGTGCCAATATCTGAATGACATTCCTAATTCAGCGTTCGTGATCTCGTGGTTTGGAACTGGAGGATTAGTATACACGCATTGGCTCTGTGAGAAGGCATGATCTGAAAATGCATAACAAATGGATTAGGAGGGAGAAATAAAGTTAAACTCTATTACATGATATTGAACATGAAAGAAGTGATGTTTTTCCTAAAAACATCTCGTAGCCTCCCTCTCATAAGTGTGGCGTGCTTCACACTCATGAAAAAGACTCTACTTGATGCGGCTTTCAGACACCTTAGGACTCTTGAACCTGGCTTTGATACCAAGTTTGTCACTCCCCGAGCCTACACCTTGGATGCGATACGGTGCTTAGCGCCACAAGTGATCCCGAGCTAACTCGTGGTCTGGCATATACTAAACAATCACATAAGTTTAAAACTGAGCGAAAGCTAAACTGATCAAACATAAGTCTAGAAATTTTCTGAAAATCTCTGAATATAATAGAAATCTGAAGACCCATTCATGAAAAACAAGCTAAATGTCTAACTCTATCCTGAAAAGCCTCTACTAACTGACGAGTTGCTGGGACAAGTCCCCATCTAACTCTAAATACTGAAAATTGAAAGTGCTAATGAAAAGCACAATATAAGCTCGTCCTCAGATAATAAGGACTCACCACAAGTGGTCACTGAGATGGCACTGGACCAAGCTAGTCGTTGTTGACACATAATTTTTGCTCTCCACATTCTTAATTAATTTTGAGCTTCTATTATTTTAAACAATTTTGAAATAATAATAAGATTTTAAAGATTTCAAAATTAATTTAAGGTTAACTTGATAATTTTAGGTGAAATATGTATACTCTATATTTAATTATATAGAAGTATATGAATTTTAGTTAAAGAAATATTTTTCTTAAAAAAGTAATTTTAAATGTATATCATGTTTAAAGTTTAAAATGTGCTATATTTTCCCTCAAAATTTGTTTAAAATTAGAAATTGATTAAACAATTGGTTTCTTGATTTTAAATAAAGTAATTATGTATTGATTAAGATATTTATTCTTAATTGTTAAATCTAGAAGTTCATTTAATTAATTAGGGACTTAATTTATTTTATTTTAATTTCAGCCTAAATTCTCTAATGTAATTGAATTTGGCCATATTTTAAACAATATGGTTATCTCTTAAATCAATTGGCCACATTTGCAAAGACAATGTAGCCAAATCCTTAACCATTTTATTTCTCTCCATTCCAGACCAATTTTGGCCCAACTTAATTCTCCCCAGCCCAAATCCTAGCCCTATACCCAAGCCCACTTCCATTTTCTTCACCCAGCAACAACATAAACACATGCCTATACACACATATATCTACACATATATTATACTCCCTTACAATTATAATCCTCCCACAAAATTATCCCACGCGCCCCACATCCCTTCAATTTCCCAGAAAGACCGCATATCCCTAGTTCACACGCACAAGTACACAAATCCCACTCTTCTTCCTCTTCTTTGTTCATCGTTCACAGAAACCAAACATTACAACAACATCAACAAACCCAACTCCTTTCCGTCAAATACAATGAACACAACATCCAAATGACATCCTACCCCAAGAATTTCATCTTTCCTCCGTCAAAACTCACAGTGGTACGAAGTTGACGCATTGAAGGAACCAAGAAGGTTCTAGATATTTCTCTGCGAATTTGTGGAATTTTCGTACGAATTCCTTACTGTCCAAGGATTATCCTTATCCCAAATTGAATTCTAGATGAATTTCCCAAATTACCCCCCCAATTTCACCCCAAAAATTTCCTATAAATAACCCCCTCCTTCATAGAGTTCAAGGGCTGGCTTTTGGAAAAGAATAGAGATTTTGGTAGAGTATTCCATTAATCTCACGTAACCAAAGGTTTCAAAGAGAAAAACACTCTAAACAGTCGAGTTCCGGCAAAACTCACTGAATTCTGGTGGTATTGAAGTCTCCAACAAAAGCTTGATTCCTAGTCGCTGCCCAGAAACAGGTAACCCTCTCGTCTCTTTTATTCTTCATTATCATAGTGAACTTAGGATGGTTTCTGACTGGTTGTGTTTGAAATTATTTGGCTGCTATGATGAGAAATTCCGAATGAAGGTTTTAGATCTGTTTGTTTGAAGCTACTGTCAAAGTTTTCTTTTAAGAGATTCTGAAAGTTTCGTTTGGTTTTTCCTCTGTCCTCCCCGTCTTAATAATTGTGAATAGATTTCATGAAGAATACTGTTGTAATCGCTTGTGTATGTAGAATAGAAAATCTTCTTAAGAAAAGTCTTCTTGGCTGGTGCTTGGCTGACTATGTTAAATAAGATTTTCTTTAGAAAGAGCAAGATTTGGCCTTTTGGGGATTGCTCTTTAGCTCTTCCCAAAGGAAAAATATTGGAATAAAGCTAAAACTCTGCCATAGTTTTGAGTTTTGATCCATAATTGCTTGAAAAAACCATCTCTAGGGTGTATGTTAAGATTTTAGTTGTAAAAACCTTGTCCTAATTTGCTACTGAAAAGTGTGAAGAATGTGTTTTTCTCAAAAACTTGAGTTGCTTAGTCCTTAATGCATTGTTTTACTTCAGTTGTCCAGAACAATAATCATCCCTTGTTCAAACGGTTTCTCAAGTTAAGTTAAGTATTCATTAGAGTTCCTTTGGTTCATAATACCAAAAGGAGTTCAATGGATTAAGATTTGAGAGGAAAATCTTTTTTGTGTGCGTTCTTTTAAATTTGGAACTAGAAATAGAATATATTTTCATCATAGTATGTCTCCATATCTGAAAGTTCTTGGTTCATAGTCTTTTAGGTGAGTAATGGCATCATTACAACCTCCTCTTGGTCCTTCTATGATTTTGTTGAATCATTATTGAGGGCAATGATGTGTGTTGTTTTTCCCTGATATGGTACTTGCTTTTGTCTTATGGAAACCTAGTATGGGTTGGATTCCTTGTAGCAGTTTTGTCGATCTGCCCCTTATTTTCTTTTTTTCTTTGCTGACAAGGTTGATAGCCTGAAATGATAAATGCCCCCCTATGATACTGTGTAAGTTCATGGCTTACTGTAAGTAAGTCCCAAAGGATGAATCTCTTCCTAGAGTAAGCCACAGTTAGGGGAAGGAGTCTATCATAAGATCTAATTCTGGTCACATTTTCCTGCTCTTTCCTTTCTTCCTTCTTTATTTTTCTTCTAAAAATAATGAAGGCTAGCCCCTAAGTTGATATGTAATTTTTGTGAGCTGTGAACACCAAGCTTGAGATTTACCTCGATGGTGATTTGCATCATACCAGTCTAAGAAGGTGAAACCTCTGTTTTATCTCAAGAGAATCTGAAAAAGATGCCTCTTAAGGTGTGAGCTCCTGTGAAGTTCTATCTTTGTCTAAAATATGTTTGGTCTTATTTAAGTTGATATTACTTTGCCTGAATGTGACATTTGAAATTATTTGCCATGATCTCATTTGAGATTTGTTCTTCTTTTCTTGTTAATTTGACAAAGCTTTGAAATTGAAAATATGGGTTTGTTTCTGAATACATATCTTCTCCCAACTCTCTAATTTTCTTAGACATCCACCTCTCTGTTCAAGTGGCAGTATAGGCTAATAGGGTGGCATATTGAGATTAATTTATAGCTTGTGTTAGTTAAGGAAAAAGTACTCTTAGATATGATCTTGTCTTAGAAAAGCGTCTAGTTAAATTAGTATATGAGCTTAAGTTCTTTTTTCATGATCTTACTCGCGTCAAAATTTGCAAATGGTTTAGTTCTTCTTTTTGTTTTCTCTCCAAATTGGTTTAAAAGCATGGGCTCTAGAGGAGTGTTAATTTCTGTTGGCCTTCCCTTTAGCCATAAGTGTATTAACTTCTTTCAATTGCTTTGATAAATTGGATCAACGCAAGCAAGTTATCTTCCTGCCTATATCTGGAATATGTGCTAACTTCTTCTATCAATATTGGTGCATGTAATCTGTCTATACATTGCATCTGGAAAATGTTGATTCTATGAGGTTTGATTTTACCTATATGTGCATTTCTCTGCGCAAGATTGAGCATCTTTGGTTCAACTTGAACTTCCTTCTCTATTTTTCCTTTCAAGTTCGTGGTCTTGAATTAAGAAGGTATCTAATTTCGTTTGAATTCAGATGGAGAAATGTGTGTCAGGGTGGAACAAAGAATGCATCAGTTAACTACTTGGCTTGCTAAATTTGTTTCCATCTAAAGAGCTATATAATCATTAGAGAGTTGCTATAGTGTACTATATTGAATATATTTTTAAAACTTCAATTCAAAATGTTCAAAACACTAATTTTAAAATGATTGGTAATCTTTCTGATTGGATAGAGTTGTCGTACAAACACTAATTCTATTTTTCTTCCTTTCTTATGCATAATGTACCGAGTCCATTTTTGGACTCCCCAAATCCCTCTCTATGTCTATTGGGCCGGTAAGCCCAACATCATATTCAAGTCATCATCTCGAGTCTACTTTAGCCCAAGTCAAAAGGATTGATCCAGTCAAAATGGGATGAGTATACTAGCCTAAGAGCTAATATACGCGTAAGGGAAGCTAATACTGGGATGGAGACAGAGCAGTTTTAAAATGGGCTTAACCCAATTACTTTGGTAGTCCGTTGAAAAAATGTGCAGGGGTTTGGGCCTAAGTGCCTAAACTCAACCTTTTTCCTCTCTTTAGTAATTTACTTGTGTAATTTTAGAATCTTATTTGTAAAACACTATCTCTTTTTACTAACTTAGTTAATTTCCCCTTCGAAGTACCATATTTATTTTTGCAAAACAGTGATCTTGTTTAAATCTGTTAATCTTTAAAACTTCGTTTAATTTACAAAGAATTTATCACTAAGTTTACTTGCAAGTTTCCTTCAAAAAAAATTTCTTATCGTTTTTCCATAAACAAACACTTTCTTTTACTTGTCAAAATTCTCACATTTTTCATAAATTAGTCAAATAAAAAGTTAGAAAAATAACTAGATAACCGCAAGTTAACAGATATTTCTAGTGTCTTAAAAACCTTCTTAAAATATTAATAAAAACTTCTTACTCAAAATCTTTTAAAATTTGAAGTCTTTATCTGTTTTAAGTCTTTAAGTGATTTTTAAAAAATAAGATTTTCTTTATTTTCCATAATTAATTTAATGGCGACTCTGTTAAATTTGAATTTGAGAATTTTTTTATAAGTTTTCAAATTTAATTCAAGTCATAAACCATTTAAAAAATGAAGTTATTTTTTCTTTTCAAAAAAGAAATAAAAAATGCAATAAAAAAGTTGCGATGTTGAGTCTGAGGACCTGAACCTATATCATGATAGGATGCAACACAAAGAGTATGCGGTCAGTTCTTTGAATATACTGAGTATGCGGAATAGGCAAGCAAAATATAAAATATATATATTATATATATATATATATATATAATATATATATATATATATATATATAACTATATATATATATATATAACTATATATATATATATAAAACTATATATATATATATATAGTTATATATATATATATAGTTATATATATATATATAGTTATATATATATATATAATGAAAATACTGAACAATTGAGAGTAATGCATGCTAAAAACTGTAGTATAATGACCCAAAATTCATGAGATGCATAAGTCTGAAATTCATAAATATTCTGAAAAACATAGTAAAAGCATTTAAATTGATCTGAACTGAACTGAGGGCCAAGTACATAAATATTGAATCTAAATCTGTGGGAAAGACTGTTAACTGGCATAAACCACGTGAGCTAAATATGGAGTCTGATGTATACGCCCCATCGTGAGGACCCATGTCAGGAATAGAGGCATGACTTGCATGATCACTAGTTCTAATGCCCAACTAAGGGGCTAAATAAACCTTACATGGAACTTTAGAGTATGCTGAACCCTAGTCCAATTCGGTGCTGGGTACTACTCCCAAAATTGATTACTGATTAGCTCATTTAAAACTGAAGTCCTGGAATACTACATCAGAACTTACATATCTGAAAGCATCTATTTTTCTGAAAAGCTGTAGTATGAACATTGACTAATTTCATGCTTAAAACTGAATGCTAGTAGACTAGCCTAAATTTTGAAGAAACTAGTTCATGTGAGAATATGCAAATTCAGGCTAAATTCTTGACTTCTCAAATCATGGTAAAAATCTATGCAAGTTATCAAAATCATGTTGTAATTCACTTTAAACAAGATACGAATCATGTAAAAATTATTAGGACTGAATTCTGTATGAAACTGCATAATAGGAAAAGAATCCTAGTTTCTAAAACCATGAAAACTTGAAATTTAAGACTAAGGTTTTGGGCATAAGGGTGAACTAAACCCTTACTGAATACCCACATACCTGGTAGAAGAAGAATCCTGAACTAGGGACGGAGTTCTGAAGCTTTGGAGAAGAAAGCCCTAAGCCAGAGAGCGTTCTTTCTCTCTTTTTGAACTTGAATCAATAGAATGAGTGAAAAATAGGCTAATTCTGATTAAAACCTCTTAAATTTTACTCAAAATGACTTAGTTTAGGATTTAAAAGAATGAAAAAAGACTGGAATACCCCTGACATAAACAAAAGAAGTTACAGAAAATCCCGCCGGACAGGCTTGTTCGACGGCCGTTGGTCCTGTGATGGCCCATCGGGTCTGGCCATCAGAAGGGGACAGGTTAGGCTGGTTCACTGGGGAGTTCCCATGGCGGGGACCTACGGCTTGTGGTAGCTCCCATGGCGCGTATCCCTGGATATTGGGATGGGGAGTGGCTACAAAGCCATTGGAGGGCTCCCACGGCGGGCTACAATGGCCCATCAGGACTTCCACGGCCCGTGGTGGCTGCCCGTTGGGATGGGCAGTTCCCACGGCCTGTGTGATGGTCCATCGGCCTCTCACGGCCTGTGATACTGCCTTGTGGGACCTAAAATCTCCTAATTCAGCTGAGTTTTCTGAGTTTAAATGCTGGTTCAAATTTCGGAGTGTTACACTTTCTCCTAGTGAGAGTTGCATTTTTACGTTATCAATTTTGGCGCCATTTCCAGGGATTAGTTTTGATTATCTTATTTTTGTGTGTTTATTCACTTTGGTATTGCACTTTGTTTTATTTTACCTTGTTTGTTGTTTTCGCTTTGTGCTAGGTGAAAATATGAGTCAAGCTAGTGAGAATGCTAGTGTTGATAGTTATCTGGACGATAATGACTCGATAGGTCATGCGGGTGTAGCAAGGGTCATTTGCCTACCTTCAATGGTAGGAAATACAATATTTTATACTAGTACCTGCTACATCTTTTGATAATGAAGGGTCTTTTTGGTGGTCTCTCGCATGAAGACGCAAATCGCCACATAAAGAATGTCACAGAGATTTGGCAACCGTTCAATATAACCAACATCACCCAAGAATCAATCTGGTTGAGGCTATTCCCTTTCTCCCTAATGGGGGAATCGACGACATGGCTAGAAGAGCTTCTTAAAGGATCCATTACCTCATGGAATAAACTCCCCAAAACCTTTATTGAACGGTTCTTTCCTCCTTCTCAGATGCTTCAATTGTGTGATGAAATAACTAACTTTAGATAATTATCGGGTGAAGCTCTACATGAAGCATGGCTGAGGTTTAAAAATAAAGTTATCCAATGTCCAACCCATGGCTTTCCCGAGGGGGTATTGCTTCATCACTTTTATAGATCTTTGGACTCGATCAACAAGTCCATTGCAAACAATTTTGCTGGTGGTTCATTGATGGACAAAACTTTTGGACTTGCCAAAGCTTTGTTGGATAGGATGACGAAGAACAATCGTGCATGGCATACTCGGGATGCCGAGGTGGCAACAGGTTTCATCTCTGCAATTATGTCTAAAAAGATAAGGCAAAAGGAGGAAGAGAAGGAAAAAACAATGGCAAAGATGATGACGCAAATTGAGTTGCTTGCAAAGTATGTAATGGGGGTCGGATCGAGAAGCATAAATGCTATCGGGGCCGAAGGAGCTAGATATCTTAAGGAGGATGACACATATGCCTTTTTTGATGAGGAATCACATTATATCTCTAATGAAGTGGTGGGTTCTCGCCCAAGTTTCCAAGGTTCCAACCAAGTCCCTTGGCGACCAGGGGATGGGAACCAAGGTTGGAACAAAGAGAGGGATGCATCTTGGATAAATCAAGAGAGAGAAAGAGATAGTGATGCAAATTGGAGGGACCGAGATAAGGATGGAGATAGGTATAATAATTGGAGTACAAATCCATATGTGCCTCATCCCAAAGGCGATGCAACCCCACTTCATGTAAGGTTAAGTGACCCCGCAAGCTCAAAGATCGAAGACATGCTTGCCCGAGTGTTGAAAAAAGTAAAATCAACTGATATAAGTGTTCGGGAGTTAAAGAGTGATGTGTCTACTCTTACTAAAATGGCGAGTTCCCACCGACTTCCATCAAACATCTTGAAGCCTAAATAAACCATATATCGGCTTAAATGAAACCAAGACTAAAGGGTACACTTCCTAATGACACACTTCCTAACCTAAAGAATGATGGCCATTGCATGGCAATAGTCACTAAAAGTGGAAAAGTGCTAGATAGCTTGGTTGATGAAGTCGAGAATATTTAGGTTGAATAGAAAATAGGTGAGAGACCTAAAGTGGTAGCGAAGCCGAATGAACCTTTGTTGGATGAGGATAAGAGTTCAAAAGTTTATGTTGAGATTCCAAGTTTGGAAGAAGAGAAGGTAGACCATCCTTCTCAAGTTGTGATCGACATTGAGAAGGAAAAATGGGGCAAAGTTGTGAAAGCTCCAATGTCAATGCCCAAGTGTCCTCCTACCTTTCCCCAAAGATTGATGAAGAAGAAAGAGGCGGCCCAATTCATGAAGTTTATTGATGTGTTAAAAAAATTATCTGTGAACATCTGTTTGGTGGATACCTTGTTACAGATGCCTGGCTATGCAAAGTTTATGAAAAATTTATTGATAAAAAAAGGTTGTTGATGTGGGCACGGTGGAGGTGTCTCATCACTGTAGCGCCATCATGGCTAGTAACTTGGCTCCAAAAAGAGAAGATCCGGGAGCCTTCACCATTCCTTAAACCATCAGACTGTATCGATTCTCCAAGGCCTTATGTGACCTAGGGGCAAGCATCAACTTGATGCCCTGTGTTATTTTTGAGAGATTAGGATTGGGGACTCCCAACCGACTCCAATTAGGTTACTCATGGCGGATAGGTGCATTATGTGTCCGGTGGGAATTTTATTTGATGTATTGGTGAAGGTGGTCAAGTTCATCCTTTCGGCTGATTTTGTGGTTTTGGATTGCGAGGTAGACTTTGAGATGCCTATTATCTTGGGGCACCCATTCTTAGCCACGGATCATGCCCTTGTTGATGTTAAATGCGGAGAGCTAAAGTTTTGTTTTGGAAAATAAGAGGTTACCTTCAATGTATGTAAATCAATGAAGCCACCGGATGAATTTCAAGTTGTTTCCATGATTGAATCAAGTGAAGAACTGGTTGAGATGATGTATGAAGGAGAATTTGGAGGGGAGTCATTTGAGGAATGTCGTGCGAATTATGAAGAGCTAGTGGTAAGGGACCCCAAGAATGTCTATCTTAATCCTAACGACACCTTCCCAATTTCCACCTCCAAAAGAGTTACGGATAGGGAAAAAAAAAGCTTTAGTGACCATCTTGAGGAAGTACATCTGATGCTTTGCATGGAAAATGGTCGATCTTCTTGGCATTTCTCCAAAAATTCCTTGATCATTGAGGTACTATAATCGTGCCGCAATGTTAAATCAAGACCTTCTTGGGAGGCAACCCAAGTGTAATTTGATTTTATTTTACTTTACTTTTGTTTTTTTGGTGTGAAGGAATGCAAAAGTTTGGGAGAAGAGTTCAAAAAAATTGAAGGGGCCACTAGAGTAGACTTGCACTACACCTGTAGACCGTAAATGTTCACTTGTGGCACCTAACAGAACACCTGGCAGGAAACTTGGAAATTTCAGTCATTTGCAGAATGCAGGAGGTCACATGCGAACCACAAGTAAAATGCAGGTCAAGTTAGAACACATGGGAGAAAATCTCAGGCAAATCATCACTTGTGCATTACTTGCGGCTCGCAAGAGGTCACTTACATCCGCAAGTGACACGTAGATGCAAGTATGGCCAATTAAATTCTTGACTTACCCCGGTGGTTGACCCGCGCCTCTTCTTCTCCTAAACCCTCTAAACCCTAAATTTTCCTCTTCTTTTTCACCATTAACAAATTCTCAAACCTCCACTTTCAAAACCTCTACTCTCCCCACTCTTAAATCTTCCTCTCCTACACTCACTCACCACCGCCGCGCCTTCGTTGGTCATTGTCATTTCCATCGTCATCAAAATTTTTGGCGAGTTGTATTCCACCATTGTCAAGAGGTCAAGCTCCACTTTTCTTGCCTATTTCACTCCCCAATCTCTTGTGGTATGCTCTTTTAAGTTTAAAGTTTTGATTTTTGATTTATAGGAGTCTATTATTAAAGCATGTTAGTTGTGATTCCCCATTCCCAACTTGCTTTGGTTTATCTTGATTGAAGTTTAATTTTGGGTCTCATGTTATCGTGTGATATGCTAAAATGGTGGATTGTGTCCGACATTATTGATGCATGTTTGTTTGTATTGATTCATAGCCTAATTATAGTTGGGGGTTTGTATTGATTCATAGCCTAATTATAGTTGGGGGTGAAGTATGAGTAACCCATCTTGACTGTAATGCATGGTTTGGACCAATGATAGATTGTGTGACGTCATTTTTAAGGACAAATCATCGTTACAATTGAGTTTTTGGTTGAAAAATGTGTTTCGTTTGATGAGATGCTTACTATGTGTTCATGCTAATGCTAATTTGCATATATTGTTCGGTGAGAGAATTGATTTGAGTGTGAATTTTTCATGTGAGTCATGTGGTTATTATTATTTATTGAGCTTGTTGCTAGATGGTTCTCGATGATAGATGGGGTGATGTCCTTCTTAAGGGAAATCATCGATTTTGTGCATAAATTGTCAAATATGGTAGATATATTATTGGCTAGTCTCTTGGGGGAAGTCTGAGTACCGTTTGGCTAAGATCGTGGTCAAATATTTGCTTAAGTGTCAAATTTGAACTTATTTAAACATGGTTGTGCACTGTGGAACACTTGCGAAATGCAGGTGTTGACTTGCGAACCGCAAGTGCAATGTAAGTCTGGGCAGAAGGTTACCCTACACTGCCAATCACTTGTGTGGCACTCACGGCTTGCAAGTCTCCACCTGTGAAATGCAAGTGAAGCGCATGTGACTCAGAAAGTTCCAGGGCCACTGCCTTGGATCTGTGCCTCACTTGCAAGCCGCAGATGCCCATCTGTGGCATGCATGTGGCACGCAAGAGCCTGACAGTCAACCCATGTTGCTTCCTTCTTTGTGCATTCTTTTTATTTCCTTGCTTCTTTTAGTTATTTCTTTTTTGCTTATAATAAAAAATACAAAAAGATTTTGTTTCTTTTGTTTCTTGGCCACTCACATTATTTTGTAGGTTATGTCTTTGAACAGAACCAACCCCGATTGAAATGCTCGAAAGGTTCCACCCAAGAGTAAGATCAAGGCTAGGATTAAATCCAAAGCTCCTGAGCCTCCTCCGAGCCCATGTAGAATGAGGAGTAAATTTTATTTTGTGTTGAGGGAATGAGGCCCTATTATCTAAGTTTCTGTGAGAAGAGGGCAATTACAGAGGAACAAGGGTTTAATTTGGATTCTTTGAAGGATGATCTCCCTAATATGAAAAAACAGTTTGATGAGCCCGATTGGGATCCCTTTACTAAGACACCGGGGCCTTACTTTTCAGAGTTAGTATGGGAATTCTACGCCTCATACCAGGCAAGATAATACTCTATGAAGCACAAAGGTCATATTGACAATTTTCCCTGCTTACTGTGTATATTGGTGCATGAAAAAGAGGTCGTCATCACCCCTAAATCTATCAATACTATTTACTAGGATGAACCGATACCTTCGGGGACTAATTATGCTGATAAGATAGCTACCAAGGGCGGTCAGTTTACTTGGGTGGCTAAAATTATTGCTGAGGGGCAGCCCCTTTGGGCCATGACTAGGGGTGAGATATATCGTCAAGACCTCAAATTTGAATCCAAGTTGTGGCTTAATTTAGTCTGCTCGAGGATCATACCATCAAAGAATAATAACCAAGTTTCATTGAGACTGATATTCTAATTGCTAGCATCATAGACGGGATTCACATAAATGTTGGGGAGGTCGTGGCCGTACAAATATAGAGGAAAGCTAGACAACAGCCCCCCTCCATGCCTTTTCCCATTCTAATCAGTTTGTTGTGTCTCTGTGCTGGTACTCCTCGCCTCCAGCCTTTGGATAAAACAATTTTTTCCAGTGGAGTCATTGATCTAGACAAGAAGGGGGACGAGGATGTTCCCAAGGTTAGAAAGAGAAAGCTCGCTCTAGGATTGGGTACTTCAAAGGGTGCTAGTGCTTTTGATGCCTCTGCCTCACAATTAGGGTCTGATGTTCCTACTCCCGTAGTATCGGGAAATGCACAAGCTAGAATCAATGTCTCCTAGGCCTTCCTCCTCCTCAAAGCCTTCTTCAGCAAGTGATCTCCAAAGGCTTGCCGATATGACTCACAAACACAACACTTAATTGAGAAAGCTAGCCAAAGATCTTCCCACGCTTATTCAGAACGCCATCAAAGCGGCTTTAAAGCCTACCCTTGAGAGTATGGGCAAATTATGTGCCCTAATTGATACACTTGAGGGGTTTGTAGTCTCATTGAGGAAGGAAGTAGACAACCTGAAATCGGATGCTGCACATTTGGGTCCCAACCTAAATTTCTTAGATGTTGTTTTGGAGTCACCCTAGATGGAGTAGAGCCCTATCAATGACTCATTAGGAGGAGACTAAGTTGGATGATAGTTTAGAGACTAAGGAGATATGAGAGGTAGATCAGGCTGGCGTCGAGGTGACCTAGAACCTCTTGTTCTTCCAGCATATGTAGTAGGCCATGCAGTTGTCTAGAGAGGAGAATGATGCTCATCGAGTCGGTGCTAGTTCAAGCTCCCAAGTTCCTCATAGTTATGCCCCAGATAGATGGGAGATCGTTTCACAGTTTAGCCCTCTTCAGCTACCCAGAGATGCCTCGATTCCTGACCCTGCTCATTTTTCAGGTTGGAAAGCCCAGTTTGATAATGCTCCAGCTTGGGTTGATAGACACTCAGAGCTTAGTGCCACTCAGGGAGTTCCTCACCTTCTTTCATTATTGCGCATTTGGGGAAATGCATATTATTAGTTGGGGGTAGGTGTACTTATTGATTTGGTGCCCTTAGCGGGCTTGGATTATTGTTTTTGATGCATTTGTTGCCCTTGTCAATTTTGATTTGTATTTTTAGATACTATTTGGCCCTTATCGGGTATGTTTTAGGATGATCTATATTTTTCCCTTACCGGGCTTGTTTTCTTGATGCTTATGCTATTGTGTCCTTGTCGATCTTGATTTTATTATGCTTGCATATGAGTGTATGCCATTGCCGGGTCAATTTTACACATCGATTGTCCTACTACTCGTGCCTTGCAAATTTGCGCTTAGTGTCTTCGCCGAACCTCATTTTTCAAATGATTCATGAGCGCGTAGTTCGAATTTGCCTTTGTCAATAGTAGTTATAATAAACTCCGAGGGTTTTCTTTATACCACAGTTCTTTCTCGAGAAGCAAGATTTTTATTTTCTTTATTTTTGTTTTTGAATCGGGTGGCATGTTCCTATGATATATTGAGAGACGGATTTCTTAAGGGAAAATATCAATTTTAGTGTTTATGTCGAGTCTGTATCACACTTATCTTGAGCAAAACTACCAAAATATTTTCTTGGCAAATGATTTGATAAACCAAGAAAAGAGGGAGGGGGGGGGGGGGGGGGGGGGGGGGAAATTCAAGCATTCTCTTGTCATGATCTTTAAATTCATTATTTGGCTCTTTGTTCATAAATGAATTGCTTAAAATTCAAAATAGCATGTTTAAAGTCATTCGTTTTAATTGAGTTTGAGAATATCTATAGTTCCAAGTGTTTGTGATGCCTTGTGTGGCGAGTTCTTCATGTGTTCTTGTGTATGCATGTAGTCTAGAACTTGCCTAGAATGTGATTCAAAGAGAAATCTTAGTTGTTTCTTGGCTTGGAAAATATACTTAGGCCCTCTTTGGATAGTTACTTTACCAAAAAATTCCTCCCGTTGTAATGAATCCTAGTCAACCATTTTGGGCCTTTAACCTTTTCTTGGCAACCATGTTCCACACCTTTACCTTTTTGAAATTCTCTATCTTTGGCACCCAACCTCCCCAATTGCTTAGTTAAGAAATTAGTAGGCTAAAAGCCTAAGTTTGGGGGGAGGGGGGATGAATGCAATTGATTAGGTGGTCGATGTAGGCAAAAGCCTAAGTTTGGGTGTGTGTGCAATAATGTCCTAAAATGAGGAAATGAGCTTTAATTTGAGGGTAGAACCTAATGATAATCTAGTGAGTTGCTTGAAATATCAAAATGTCAAAGGAAAA